>JAPYZD010003784.1:0-14111 GCA_030522725.1 Ichneumoninae sp. B BG-2022a
GGCCTACATGTTTTTTTAAAATGGAAACACGACATTTCTTTGTCACTAAAAAATTTGTCGGATCAAAACTAACAACTTTTGTAGGAACATTTTTTTGATGAAGTCCATAATTTTTGGAGTAGAACACCATTTCTGACTATTTTAGCGTTAACCAGGATGTACCACGAGGAGGTAAAGTCTTTAACATCTCAAGTGTAAATGTGCGCGTGTGTGTGTGTGTATGGGTGTGTGTGTATGTATGGGTGTGTGTGCGTGTGTGCACGCACACACGCACTACCAAAACCACCGTTCAACTCCAAAAATTATGAACTTTACCAAAAAAATGTTCCTACTAAAGTTGTTAGTTTTGATTCGACAAATTTTTTAGTGACAAAGAAATGGCGTGTTTCCATGTTTAAAAAAAACACGTAAGCCATCTTAGCGCCGCCATTTTGAATTGTGGTAAAAAAAAAATTTGTTGAACGTCCCCCTTCGAACCATAAAACTTTCATTAAACTCAATTTTTGATCGGAGCCGTATTTTTTTAGATAAATCAGGTGTAAGATTAAAATGGGACACCCTGTATATGTATGTACACCGTGCATATACAGACAAAACATTGCAGGGGTGGATGCGTCGAGGCAGCCGAGGGTGCGAAGCTTTTGGCGGGGATGATCAGTGAAACGAGAGAAACGGCGCGAAGTTTAACGCGTACGCCCTTAAGTTCATCCTTATACCGGAACACGGCACGGAAAGAGTTTAGGGAGGCGTAGCGGTCTCGTAACAGGAAACAAATTCCGCGCGTTGGCAGAAAGAGGGTTACGGTAGCGCGTGAGGGAATGAGGAAGAGGGCCGACAAGCTGGCATTTATAAACGAGCGAGCTTTCGTCTCGGTTGCGCAATTTCCCTTGGACTCGGTACTTTTTTTAATTTTTTTTTTTTCGACAACAGAGCACAGCGTTTATAAAGCGGGAGAGGTGAGAGCCGACCGGCTCACCGGCGCGTTCCCGGAACGCGTCCACACGCAATTCGCCCTCTCTTTCGTTCGCTCTTCGCACGCGCACACATACGCACCGTACGTACACACTCAAACAACAATTTTAACAGTTATTGCGGTGCTAACAAAGCACCGTCTTTTTTTTCTCGTTCACGACTCCCCTTTACCCTGTTACAAAGAGAAATAATTAACGAGCTCCGAAAGATAGCGGTATCGACAAGTGTTTTAATATAAGCTATTGTGACGGTAGTAACCGAGTCGAAATTTTCGAGCGTTACATCGGGCCCTGATAAGGCCTTATCAGGCCTTCTCAGGACCTGATCAGGGTACTCTTACAACCAGAAAAAAAAATTTATTTGACGGCCACCGTTTATTTAGTTTAAGTAAAATATTTAAATCAAATAAATATTTTACTCAAACCAAATAAACGGTGGCCGTAAAATAATTTTTTTTTCTGTGTGCAAACAACAATTTTAACAGTTATTGCGGTGCTAACAAAGCACTGTCTTTTTTTCTCGTTCACGACTCCTCTTTACCGTATTACAAAGAGAAATAATTAACGAGCTCCGAAGGATAGCAGTATCGACAAGTGTTTCAATATAAGCTACTGTGACGGTACAAACTCGAGTAGAAATTTTCGAGCGTTACATCGGGCCCTGATAGGGTCTTCATAAGGCCTTATCAGGCCTTCTCAGGACCTGACCAGGGCCCGATGTAACGCGTCAAAATTTCTACTCGGAAACGTCGCCTCGGAGACCCTGGCGTGTCGAAAAAGCTTCCCCCCCCCCCCCCCCCCCCCCCCCCCCCCCCCCCCCCCCCCCCCCCCGCCCCCCCCCCCCCCCCCCCCCCCGCTTCGTTTTACGACACTTTACCTCTTATATTACGCCCGAGCATCAGACATTGGCTCACTGAGTGTAAGAGCTACGAGAAGTCCAAAGCCCCGTCCCCTCCGAAAGCTCGACGAGTTTTCATGCGAAAACACTCGTACATTGGAGGTCCTCTCTCGACGACGAGAGTTGCCAGAACCTCTTTCCACAGAGAGAAATTTCTATCGTGGTTCGACTCGACCCGAGCCGCGGAAGCATTGAAACGCGCTCGGCCCCTCGGACTCCACGAGGCTCGAACGTGTTAGAACGCTTACAGGGCACTTTCACCCATCTCTTCCTACAACCTAGTGGTTCGTATTTTTTTTTCTTTCACTTCTTTCCGCCTCTGTAGTACACCGACTCTATTCTCTGTGTACCAGAGCCCTCTCTTCAGCGTCACGTCGCAATTCGACAAACCCTATCGACCCGAGTCATTTGTCCGACGCGCCTCGACGCCTCGGGTTCGCCTCTTATTCTCCAATCACATTCCTCTCACCCTCGCCCCCTCAAATTGCTCACTTCGCAGTTCAAACCGCGAATCGTTCACGCGCTACTCCGCCCGTTCATACAACTATGTTATTCATTTTGTCTGTTAAGGGGATTGAAGGATCCCTTTGAGCGGAGTTCTTACCGGAGCGTCGAGTTTTATACCGCTCTGTTCTCGCGTTACCTGCGGAATTTTCGATGCACTTTGATTAACCGAGTCCCGGCGTTATACGAGCCCGACTCGTCCGAGCGCCCCCCATCAGTCCGGGTGTGTGTGCGTTCAGAATGATAAGGAAAAATGGGGGCGGTGATGGGGCATCCAACTCAACCGATTGCAATTTGTAAGGTTCCTTACTGCGGCAGAAATTTCGCGCGGTTACTCTCGCCGGAACGGACCGCACGACGAATTACCGGCAGAATTTCTCATGGAAAGCCACCTTTACGGAAGCTTTCCGCACCGCCGTCCTGAATTTGCGAAATTACATGATATACATTCAGCGATATCAAAGACATTGACGGTGCAGGGTTTCTTGTTTCGCGCTCGAATGAGATCGTTAGCCGGAGGGATTGGACGGGGGAGTCGCTATGCATCAGCAATAAAGCTCCGGAACGATGAAAGGAGCGCCCTACCGAACAATCGAGAGTGGAACACTTTGCGCGCGAATTTTCTTCGCACTCGATAACTCCGTTTCATTCTTCCGTCTCGCCGATTCACGGCTAAATTCCTCTCTCTATTTTCCTTATATATTCCATCGTCGGAAAAGGATAGAGGGAGCAAGGGAAAAGAGTGTACGCTTTGCCACGATCGCCGTTCGACGCGAATGTTTTTTAATCGTTTCTACCTTATCCCTATACCCGCACCGATAAAAAGGTTTGGTAATATCAACTGAGCTGCGGTTGCGGGTGGCGAAGGAAATATTTAGTTGATTGAACGAATATTTAGTTGATTGATTGAATATTTAGTTGATTAAACGAATATTTAGTTGATTCAAGGAATATTTAGTTGATTGAACTAAACGATTGAACTAATATTTAGTCGTGTGACCGAATATTTGATAAATTGAACGAATATTTAGTCGTGTGACCGAATATTTGGTAGATTGAACGAATATTTAGTCGTGTGACCGCATATTTAGTTGAATTGACTGTTCGGTTATCGATTGTAAAACACATTTTGTTCAATCGACCAAACATTTCCCTCGCCATCCGCAACCGCAGCTTAGATTATATTACCAAACCTTTTTATCGATGCATTCCCCATGTCAGGGAATCTAAGGGAAAAAATTAATACAGCCGAATGGATTCAATTGTCGTGTACTTATATACGACTGGGGGGACGACGAGATGCCGGGTGGGTGGGGAAACGCAGAGAAACGGTGCTCGGGGCTAACCGGAGAAACCGGGGTTGGCCTTTGATCCAGCGAATGGCCCCTTACCGACAGGAACATACTGTGACGGCACGCTGATGTTCAAAGGTGAGTTTTATTACCTCAGGATCCACGGCACAAATTGCGACTCGGGGAATAGGATTGTATCCTCTTTGTGTCGAATTCGCCGAGGCATGTGTCTCTGTATGGTGTACGGTATGAATGGGTACCGAAGGTAACTTGTCGAAATTACTCAACTGAAACACTCTGGGCATAGCTAGGCTCGCTCTCTCTCCTCCGAGTCTCAATCAACGAGTTAATGCACTGGTCAAACCCGACATACCTTCCGTAGATATATATATATATATATATATATATATATATATATATATATATATATATGTATGTATGTATATATATATATATGTATATATACGGTACATATATATATCCGAGACCGACTATAACTGCGTCGATATCTCTGGCTTCAATAGAAATTCCGTTGCCCCTACAGTTATAGTGCCAGACCACATAGCATCTGAATACTATGATATGAATGAATGGCGTGCCAGATAGTTCGACCCTCGAACCCACCGGCATCCGGCGACCTTTAGCTTTCCAGTACGAACAATAGGCAAATTTCCAATTACGGAACATCATTCACAACTGACTAAACAAGATAACGTGTATTAATACGTCATTGGGTCACTCGACTCCCGGAGGGGATCGATGCTCGTCCGTTATTCATTGCCTCGTGAACTTTGTTCGAGCAGAAGTCGGCCAGATAACTATTGAGACCTACCGTATTTCATGTACTTTTTTATTCTTCTAGGGCCATCCGGCGCGCGGTCGGGGAGCATCGGCGTATCTTGAACGCTTCCAGTAGCATCCTGACGGGTTGCCCTTCTCACGATAACTCACCGGAGTTCGCAGTTTCGTTCGTAAGAAGCGCTCTCGTCAACTCGTATCTTGGCGGAAGAAACTGGCGAAGAATGTCCTTCGCTGTTGGTGACGCTCCGACTTTTATAGCCGCTCAAAGGAGGAACAAGACCGCCTGGCCAATCACACGAGAGTAGCAGTGGGAGCTCGAGGTCCCAACCGGCTTACGCTTCGCAGAAGAGCCTATGTTGCCCGTCCGAGAGCCTACCCTCGGAAGAATGTCCCTCGGTGTCGCTGCTGCTCCGGCTTTTATAGTCGTTCACCACGTGGTGGGGGAACGGGACCGCCCGGTCAGTCACCCGACAGTCCGGTCGGTAACAAAAACTGTAATGAAATATCGTCTCACTGTTCCTAACCGTTTCCGGTTGAAAGCAAATTCTCCCGTGAAACGTTATTTCGATTCAAGCTCATCCAAGAATTTCCCATCGAAGTGGTCCACAGTGTCGTTTAAAAAAGAAATGAATTACAGTTTTTATTACCGACCGTTCCACTTCTCCGCGATGCTCGACGATGCAATACTCGGAACGGAAGCGCGAGCGAACAGGGGCAATAAAAATATATCTCGCGAGTCGCCGAGAGAAAGGTAACTTCGGCCGATACATCCCTCGAAGTGGGAGGTCACGTGATACGTGGGGATGGTGTATAGGCGCGAACACAAGTAACGCCGCGAGAACGGGAGTGCCGGCCCGGCGTACGAGGGAATATTGGAAGGTGAGGATCCATACGAGCCCCTAGTCGGTCATTCGGAAGTAACTTAAGATTGTAGCCCGCGCCCTCCGATTGCCGAGAGACTATCATCCCCCCCCCCCCCTCCCGCGCGATCCGCTGGTCCAGCATCTCACACCCCGGACTTATAGCCCGGCAGCGGGTGTATATAGGGTAGGGCGGGGCAAAATGGGGCAACGTGGTAAAACGGGGTTTTTGGGCAAAACGTCATTTTCCAATAATTTTTGGATGCCCGATTTCGCCCTATCGGATGGTAACAGGAAAATTAGCCCCCGGAAAACTGCCCCCCGGAAAAATGGCCCATGGAAAATTAGCTCCGGAAATTTGGTCCCCAATATCACGAAAATATCATATAAAAGTATATGCGTGTGTGTGTGTGTTAAATGTATAAAGAGTTAAAATTGACAATAGACAACACATATAAAGAGATAAAGTTACGCTACAAGGTGCCACAACAAATATTCAAATTAAGAACGGACAACTAAAATCGACAATCTATACACTCTGAGGTTCTTTATAATAACAATATAATTTAATATGTTGCAAAAAATCTAGTTATCATTGTTTTCCATATATCTATGAAATAAAAGGCATTGAAAAGTAACTTTTTGAATTTATTTTGATCACAAATATTTTGTTCACGTACCCACCAGTATTTGTGTCATATTCTGGGTAAATTAGATGGACGTTCATTGAGTAGATTTCTAGTTTCCAAATGATTTTTCAAGGATGTACTTTATATTTTTGGAATGACTATTCTTTTGCATTTTATGGGGCCCAATTTTCTAGGGGCCAATTTTCCGGGAGGCTAATTTTCTGGGGGCCAATTTTCCGGGGGCTAATTTTCCTAGACTCCTATCGGATACATGCGGTCTTTCTGCCCAGTTTTGCCACCTTGTCCGATCCAAAAGTGATTGGAAAATTTTGCCCCAAAACCCCGTTTTGCCCCGTTGCCCCATTTTGCCCCGCTCTCCCCTACAGCAGCGATGCGGTATATTCCACTCTCTTCTGCTGTTACCGCACTTCTCCGCCACCTTGTTCTAACAGTCTATAACTTTTCGCGTGAAAAACCGTACCTACCGAGCTATGCCGAGGGAGCATCCAGAGGGAATGAACGGGAACTGCCGGGGAGACAGAGGGACAGAGAGAAGGGGCTTTTTATTGGCTTTTTATCGATGGTCCTGGCCATTGGAGCCACAGAGTCATTTTTCCACTCCGTATCGTTTAATTCCGGCTGGAGCATTTCCAATGTCCGGTCCTTATTTCTTTCTCACTTAATCCTCGCTGGCCCCAACCAGCCACCCAGCGTCGAGCTCGTGCGCACTATACATCGCACTTCCGAACACTATTTGTTTGCTTCGGGCAATCGCGGAGCGTTGAACGAGATGATACGGTTTCTCTGCGTGAAACACTGGCAGCTCGCAATTATGGCCATACATGGATACTGTACACAACGTGCATCTCCGAACTCCCTCCCGATCCCGCGTCGAGTTTTCTTTTTGCGTGTGCATTTGTACGGTACGCTCACTAATGGGCGCGGCCGTGCAATTTTACGCAACTATTATAATAGCTGGACAATGGCGGGGAAACGAGGCGCAAAATAACGCAAAAAGAAAAGAGTAAAAAAAATATCCTGCGAGAGCCGCGAACGTTGGTTCGCAGAGTCGGGGTAAAAGAGAGAATCCGCTGCTACTTTTAACCTCATTCGCCATAGAGTTTACATCGGGCTGAAAGAGCGTACGGCGGAGTTTCGCGCTCGATGGAGGGGGAGAGGAGGGAAGCAGAGAAAGGAGTTAGTGCAGTGGGGCGACTTTAAATACGCGACCGACGTCGGAGCGACGGATTTTATTTTTCTTGCACGATTTTGTAAAAGTTTTTTGTTTTCTTTGTCAACGTGTTATCGTAACAGTTCGTTCGACCCGCTGGGCGTTGGAGAAGCGATGAGAACGTTTCACGCCCATCAGGATTTTTGAATGTATAATTATTTTTTTTTATAAGTAATTCAAAGGTAAAAACGGCTAATAAAGTTTCATTGTCACTTTCATACAGCATCGGTAAGTCGCGTAACGAAGGGCGGATTCGTACGCGGAACAGATTTATTTACGTATTTATTTGTATAAAAACGGGCCAAGCCCTATTATAAGTAGGATGGGAAACACCATCCATCGATTAGATTATAGTCAGGTCGACCAGGCATCAGACAGACATAAGTTACTCATAGTATACATAAGCATAAACATAATTTATAAGACATCGCCATAAATTACTTAGAGGCGAATCATTCGTAAATATTGCGAAGAGGCTGGCGTTTAAGGTAGTCCTTGCGAATAGTTTTCACTTCGCATAAGTTTCAGGATTCTATAAAACTTCTGGATACTATAAAACTCTGAAAAACATCAAGCTTATTAAAGGTGTTGAAAAGATTAATTTAGCTTAATGATAATTCCAAAATGTTATTAACAAATTTATGAAAAATAAAATTGTTCAACAAATCTCCCGGAAACCTACCTTTTTTATTATGAAAATGATTCGTTCACTTTTCTGAAAACGTATGAATTTTTTCAGATTTTTCAATTCACTTAGAAATTTTTTTATTTACATGGGAAAAATATGTAGAAAGTCACAAAATTCAAAGTGAGTTTAAAAATCGGAAAAACATCATACATATTCAGAAAATTTAACGAATCATTTTCATTAAAAAAAGTTAGATTTTCAGGAGATTTGTTGAACAATTTAATTTTCCGTCAATTTTTGGAATTATTATTATGCAAAATTAATATTTTCATTAATTTTCTCTTATTTTCCTCGAACTTATGCGAAATGAGCGCGAAGCGACGTAGCTATCTTAACGAGGGTCTTCTGTTATATTGCGGGACGCGACGTGCGGAGAGGGTCCCTGTGCTTATACACAAGCCGGGCTGTAGCTAACCCTGAATCGTCGAAATTTTGATGATTTGCGCATGCGCCACTGACTGGCCCCGACACTACTGCCGCGGAGAGTATCTCTATCTTTCTCTCACGCATACTGTCGAGGCCCATTTTTCGGACCCTTCAATACTTTTTATTCAATTACTCGTAAACGGTGAAGCAGATTGCAGTGGCCTTTTGCATGTATATTACTTATAGTATAAATTAGTTACACAATTTTTTACAATAAGCTGACACTATTTTTTTATAATCGTTGGATTAAAATAAACGGATTATGCGTGCTCGGTCATAAGATCGCGTGTTAAAAATGTTACTTTTTCAAGAATTTTTTTCTCAGCAACGGTGTAGAGGACCTTGATCAAACTTTGCATAGAAGTTTCGAAAATATTTACGAATACAGTGTAAAAATTTCAACACGTTGGCACCATTTTTAGATAACAGAAGGCCTTCCTTAAAACTTACCAGTGAGCCGCCGAACAGAGGAACTCGGTCAGATTGCAGATTACCCAATCTGCAACAACGCTCGATGAAAATTGAACCGTTTATTAAACTGGCGGGCCCGAAAAGACGCGCCAATCTGCGAGAGGTTTCAATCGGGGAAACCCCACGATCATGCGAACTTCCGGGCGTTATTCCCATCGGATAACCGGAGTACAAGCACTGACGAGACCCGTTCGCTATCGCGATCGTCACCGCCCGTTCGCTCATTCCCCACATACATACACATATATTCAAAAGTTTCGCAGGGCGGAACTTTCGGCTCCCCGAGAATTATTACTTTGTTTTGTCGGCACGGTCGGTGCGGTCCACGCCGCGAGGTTCGAGCGGAGAAAGCTGCCGTTGAACTGTAACAACCCCCGGGCTCGATACTGTTGCGCACTTGTTCGGGAAAATGGCACCCTAAGCCGGCGACCGCTCGACGACGACCTCCGGAGCGTGTTGGCTCGCCACGTCCGATCCGCTCATGTAAATCGTGTTTCATGTCCCAACTGACGATAACATTTTTTTCAAATGAAAAAAAAAAAAAAAATTACGAAGAAAATTCTCCCTTACTCTTTCAGCCATCGGGCTTATCGCTGATTTTCATATATTTTCGTGTCAGTCTCTCGAGCGATCTTGTCGCGGTGGATTTAGTGCTCGCTAGATCGTCGTTAAAATCCGATTTCCCTCGAGACGTTTTTATTTTTATTCATTTTTTAAATATACATTTTTTTTTTAGATTGTCAGGACGAAAAAGGGGGTTGTTCGCGGCATTAACAGGGTGTGGAAAAGAGCGCCAGGTGGAATACAAGAGATGAAACGAAAGAATTAATAATGGCGAGGGGACGTGGCGAAAAGCATGAAGATACGACTGCACTCAAGGCAACACACGCACAGTCCGAGGGGGAGCGCGGGACCTGCACAGGGCTGTGTGTGTACACAGCCGGGCCGGGTTATCAGTCATGCCGAGGGAGCTTTCAGAATGACTCGGAGATTTAACTGCACCGGCTGTATCACACGAACGGGTCTGCACCACGGGCTACGTGCCGACGGTGATACTCGAGTGAGCTGCCGGCGAGAAAAGATGACGAGGAAGCCTTGTACACATTCACCCTGCTCCTTCAGACTCCTCGGCCCATGGTCCACTTCGAAGCTGGAGAGGCAGGATGCAAATGGTACCGGGAATGTAACGCGCCTGCTCAACCTCCCCCTGCAGCATGAATATTTTCGTCCCATGTAGACATCCGCGAGGTCTTCGTAAAAACTAGCTGTCCTGCAGGTCTACAGATCGCTAACGTTTCAGTGAATTTGAAAGGCACCGCGACGCCAATCCCACTATCACGGGAGACGCAGAAAGGTACCCATAATTATTAAAAGAGACAGATAGTCCCACCTATCTGTCGCTTTTCATACACCGAGAAAAAGGATGGTATTTCCTACTACAACGCAAAGTTCCCAGGGGGGACGTCTATATAGATAGTTTGTGATAGTATATATTAAATTGATTAAACTATAATTGTAGTTACAACTATAATTTTTGGTCATTGTCGTAACTATAAAATGTAGACGTCCCCCCTGGGAACCATTTACTATGTAAGTTTTTCTCAGTGTAATTATGGGTACCTATGGCTGACGTATGGCTGACCTATGGCTGACCTATGGGTGACGTATACTTCCACCTGTACGTACATTGAGAAAAACTATTGGTTGCATTAACCAAAAGTCGCGGTGACATACGTTCAAAGCTGTTATTTTTTTATTTGTTACTATTTAACGTCGCGTCAACTGTTATGGTTACAAAATTCACAATATTTTTCTGCCAGCAAGACTACGGCAGCGGGATTCGAATCCGAGACCTCCCAATACTTTGTTCTCGAGGCTAGTACTCTAATTACGAGACCAAAGTGATCGATAAAGCTGCTATTTGTTTGGTACAAATGAAGCATTGTTGCTTTTACTATGCAATTTTTTCTCAGTGTATTTTTCCTTTAGTGGGAACCGTACCGTTTTGGTAGTTACTCAATATGAGTGAAATGTTAATTGTACTTTTGGATGTCAGTAACAGTCGGTCTTCTAAGTTTGCTTCACGGCGCCGGAGTTACGTCACGTCGATTACTGGCTGTAAACATTGGACGTCTACTGACATATATATCGGCTATCGCACGATAGTTGCCAGGAGCTACGTCACAATATTTTTCTGCCAGCAAAATTATTAAAAACATTATTCGAGAAGTTTGTTTAAAGATTTTCATTTTTGTTTCTCTGTTCATTTATTGATAAAGTATGAGTGTGTGAATTTTAATATAATGCTACTTCTATTGTTAATATGAGATTTTGTTTGTGGCCATAATAACCGGTTTTTCCTGATATATACCTGTATGTATATTTTTTTAAAAACTTTTATCGTGGTTTTACTTCTTGGGCAATTAAAAAACAATTATAGTCGGCCATATATATATATATATATATTTCTTTTGTTTATTTATTTACTAAAATACCCTACTTTATCCATTTTAATATTCCTCTCATCGGTGTAGCAACTTTTTACGTTCATTGTTTACGTTCATTTTTATAATTCAATGGTCCCTCATTTTTTAAATTCGACGTGCTTGTAATTTATCCCACAATTAATTATCGCATTGAACGTTTCTCAAACTAAAATATTTTATTTCCGTCATACCAAGTAAAATCATTACCCGGTTGCCGGCAGCGAGCGCGAGTCTGCAGTAAAGCGGATGCACGCGGGATGTTTGCCGGCAACATCGGGAGAGATAGTCGTAACATAAATATATTCCCGTGGGCGAGCTCCGTGAACGCGAACCCGATATCGTACGCGGTACTCCCAGCAGCAGCTCAAGAATCCCCGCGGCCGTGGGTATTGACTCTATGATATCCGCGTTACTGGGCCAATACTGGCCCGGAGCGCCATTGGCAATGGTGGCTCGCCCACGTACGTGCGCCACCGAAAACGCTCCATTCAACTCCGCCCGATCACCCGGCGGCGAATCTCGGTCCATCTCTCGTGATTCCTCAGCATCCTCATTCGGTCCATCCATTTTTTGGCCTCTCACGCTCGAGCGGTTAAACGGCCGGATCGGGGAACGGACCTGGGAATTCGGATAGGTGAGCGCGGGCAAACTGTCAGCGGTGCTGCCGAGGATTCCGCGCGAGATCGAAGAATAATAAAGTAAAGGGGATGGGAGGAGAATTACATATTTCCCGACAGAGTGGCGCAAGGTGCAGTTCTGCGGGCTTCGAGAAACGAAGCCCGAGAGATGTGGCCCCGCCTCTCGCGGGTTTCCCCTATGCTTTTCCATATTATAGAACCGTGTACCTTATACTCTGAATCAATTTCTACCATCAACGGTGGATACTCACTGGGAGAGAAGAAAATGTTGCGTTCCATCGCGGAAACGCAGTTTGTCGGGGATCGTTCTCGTCTTTGGGTAATATCGGCGCTGGGACCGACGGGGTTTCCGTTCGCCTCGGCTCGACTCTGAAATATCCGACCGGGGACTTTCGATGTCCGTTTTCATTCGCGTTTGCGGTGGTTCTGGGATCAATGTCGTAACACGTGGATCCAAAGATGTCTCTTCGGTGCTTTCGTTCTCTATGTTACCCGGAGGAGTCGTGTTGAAGTTTTTGTTTTTTTACTCTTGGAAGGTTTTGCCGAGAACTTAGCATAAATTTAATCTTCCTGGCAGACATTTTGGAGCGTTACGACGGGCCCTGACAAGACCTTTTCAGAACTTCACCGGACCGCGATTTAACGCTCCCGGATTTTTATCGGAGCTCCCATCGTTAGTTTCGATACGCAATCCTTTTTACCCGCCACATTTTGGGTATTGATAGTCACAAATCTGTGTGTCGTAAAGTTTTACCGTGAAATTAGCATTAATTTATCATTTCCGCCAGCCATTTTCGAGCGTTACATCGGGCCCTGGCAAAACCTTTTCAAGATCTCACCAGACCCCGATTCAATGCTCCAGAATTTCTACCGCTGCTCCCATTATTGGCTCCGACACGTAAACATTTTTGACCGCCACATTTTGAGTAACGTTGATAGTAAGAAAAATCTCATCTCTTAGTCTTTTTTTTTAGGTGTCGCAACGTTTTACGGTGAAATTAGCATAAAATGAATCATCTTTCTGGCAAACATTTTAGAGCGTTACATCAAGCCCTGACAAGGCCTTTTCAGGACCTCACCAGAATCCGATTCGACGCTCCAGAATGTCTACCAGGGCTCCCATTATGAACTTCAACGACACGCAATCATTTTTGCCGACCACATTTTGGGCAACGTTGATAGGAAAAAAAATCTCCTTTCTTCTTTCTTTTTCCGCATTTTTTAAAAACCTGCGATGCACAAACTACATCGATAACTCAGTGTTCAACCTCATAAATAGCACTCCCTCTCGCGCCCTCGAAATGGTTAATTTAGCAAAATAGTTTGGGGGCACGTACGACGAATCGCAGTTAGCCGGGACTCGAGTGGATAAGCCTGTACGTGCGAGGCCATATTAGTTTGCGCTCCCTCGGCTGCACCGGCGCGGCTATAACCCGGGTAACGTTTCGTACTTTCGTACCCCGTTATATATACGTCGTTATACATATGGAATCCATGTAAAGTTTAGGGACATAGGTACAAGGTGGGAGGAGAACGGGGGGGGGGAGGGGCGAAGGGTACGGTACGAACATTGCTAACGTGCGGCCCTCCATCCTGTATCTCCCGGAGGACTATTTTAAGCCCGCTCGGCTAAATCGCTCTACTTCGACCGGGTGAGATAAGGCCAACACCAAATATACATATACATATAGATATAAGTATATATCTATATGCGGTGCATTTGCCCACCTCTCACCGCGATCGCCCTTCCAGTCTGCACCGGTCATGCTCTCCTCCCATCCGGAAACTATTGGCTTCGACAAGTAAACATTTTTGACCGCCACATTTTGAACAAAGTTGATGGTAAGAAAAATCTCATCCTTAGTCTTTTTTTAGGTGTTGCAACGTTTTACCGAGAAATTAGTATACAATTAATAATCTTTCTGACCGACAGCGATAGGTGCTCGGTTGGTGTGCGGCTCTGGCGGTACCCAAAGTCAAGCAGTAGCGCTCGCGGTCAGTACTTGGATGGGTGACCGCTCGGCCGCGCGCCCGCGCGGCACTCTATCCTGTATCTCCCGCAGGACTATTTTAAGCCAGCCCGGTTAAATCGCTCTACTTCGACCGGGCGAGATAAAGCCAACATATACATATACATATACATATACATATACATATACATATACATATACATATACATATACATATACATATACATATACATATACATATACATA
>JAPYZD010003785.1:0-12389 GCA_030522725.1 Ichneumoninae sp. B BG-2022a
CGAACAAGCAGTCCACCAACTAGCGTAGGAAGAGTGGCGAACCCATCGCTCAGGGGGCAGCTAAGTCCCCTGCAGACAGCCATCCCAAGCCAAGGCGTGAGCTACCGTACTGAAGGCTGAATTGCACTGGGGAATAGTGTCGCAAACGGTGCCTCTGGAACACCAGGTCGAATTCCAGAGTATCTAGACCTTACCCCGATAATCGGGGCTCTGTCGGGGCGGACTTTTAATTCCCTAGATACTCGTGGGACTTAAATGCCAAAAAACAGTATCAAAATATCTACGCAAACGACGGAACAGCTGGGACCGCAAAGGGACCACAGGGACAATGCGAGCCCCTTGGGGGATCGTAGCACCAACCGACAGGCGGCGGCAGGGGCCCCAGAGGCACCTGCAGCCACTGTCAAGAGCCGGGAGGGAATCTCGGGCACCGAAGGCGGCGAGGGCAGCGGCTGCGACTCCGAGCTCGCAAGAGATATCGGCAGGGTAGCGCTGCAACGCCCGAGGTACAGCGGGGCCGCTAGGAGGAAATATCGCAGGGCAAAGGAGGCCGAATATCGCAGGGCAAAGGAGGCCGAAGCTGCAGCCGCAGCCGGGAAGGCAGTTGCAACCGCGACGGTCGGCGAAGGCAAGAAGCCACCAGGCACCACGAGTGGCCGGGGGGCGAGGCGGGGTGGCAGCGGGCAGACCATGGCCGAGAAGAGGGACCGTTTCCGGAAGCGACAGCGGGAGTCAAAGGAGACACCGCCGAACGAACGGAGACAGGCAAAGAAACCGAGGGAGGGGGGGCCAGAGAAGGCCTCCTACGCGGAGGTGGCTAGCGATCTACCTAAGCTGGCCATCATCCACTCGGGCTTCAGCGAGGAGATCACCAAGGAGCAATCCGCGCTGATCCAGGAGGGTCTCATGCAGATAGTGGACGAAATCCCGGAAGGGGAATTCACGCCGCGGTTCCAGGAGACCTACCTGAACAGGGGGGCTCTGAGGGTGGTCTGCGCCGACCAACAATCGGCGGCGTGGCTACGGGAGAAGGCGAAGAACTTCCGTAAGTGGGAGGGCTCAAACCTCGAGGTTATCGAGGCGAAGGCACTCCCGAAATACGTGAGGGTCATGGCCTGGCTGCCAGGGGCGCCGATCGAGACAGACACAGCCCTGAAGAGGCTGGAGAAACAAAACTTCGGGCTGGCAACGTCGAGGTGGACGACAGGACCGTGGCGGTGCTTAAGTCCCAAAAAATGCATCCGTACCTGGGGATGGGCAAGGCAAGCTTTAGGCTGCTGGATGCACATCCCAATAAGGGTAAGGGGGACAAGACGGACGCAGAGGAGGGTGCACCCCGGATGGTGAGTACGCTCCAGTTCATCCAGATTAACCTGCACAAGGCGTCTGCTGCAGCGGCGGTGCTCAGCAGGCGCGTTGTAGCAGAGAAAATTGTAATCTCCCTGATACAGGAACCGTGGACATACCGCGGGAAGGTCAGGGGGCTGAACATCAGGGAGGAACAGCTATATTATTGTACCTCTGTTGACAGGCCAAGGGCTTGCATCCTTGTCCGGGGTGTAAGGACCACACACCTGATGGAGTTTAACCGGAGGGACCTAACAGCCATCAGGCTAGAGGTAACTCTGGAAGGGAGGAAGGAGGAGATAGTAGTGGCATCAGCCTATATGCCCTACGACTCCCCTGAACCACCACCATCGGAGGAGATCGCAGGACTTGTGGAGGACTGCAGGAGGAAAGGAAGGGGTCTCATCATCGGATGCGATGCGATCTCCCACCATACGGTGTGGGGCAGCACGAACATCAACGCACGAGGTGAGGCCCTTCTGGAGTATCTAGCTGGGACAGGACTTCAGATCACGAACAGAGGTAGGGAACCGACATTTTGTATTACTAACAGGGTGGAGGTTATTGACCTAACTCTGGGCACGCCCGAGTTGGCGGGGAAAATTAAAAGGTGGAGGGTGTCCGATGAGCCGTCGCAATCGGATCACAATCAGGACGGAGAGGGAACCTATAAGGAACCCGAGAGAGACGGACTGGTCGTCGTACGCGGAGGAACTGCAAGGGAAAATGGCGCAATTCCCAAGCAGGTATGGGAGCGAGGATGAGATCGAGATCGCGGTAGAGATACTGAAGAACTCGATCATGCAATCCTACGAGGAGAATTGCTCTGTGAAGCCCGCGCACAGGGACAATACACCCTGGTGGAGCCGGCGGCTGGAAAAGCTGCGGAAGGACGCCAGGAGATCGTGGAGCATAGCGAAGGCAACCGGAAGCCCCTGGGACCGGGAAAACCATAGAAAGGACCAGAGGGTATATAAGGAAGCCATTAGGAGCGCTAAGAGGGAATCGTGGCGGAGATACTGCCAAGAAATTGAGAGTATCCCAGAAGTTGCAAGATACAGAGAATACTGTGGAAGGACCCAATACCGGCCGACGGTTCGTTACGAACGCCGACGGGAGGGTTGACCGACTCTGGAAGAGAGGAGATTGAGGTCATGCTAGGGAAACATTTTCCCGGATATACCCTGACCGACCACTAGACGGACTGGCCGTATCCCCCGTGTGGACACGGGGGTAGGGTCTGGACGACAGCGGGCGGCATAGTCACCCCGACCAAGGTTCGGTGGGCGATTGGGGGCTTCGAGCCGTACAAGGCGGCAGGAACGGACGGGATCTTCCCGGCTCTGTTGCAACAGGGTCTGGAGGTGATCCTACCGCCGGTCACAAAGCTTCTCAGGGCCTGCGTGGCGCTGGGATACATACCACAGCAGTGGCGGGTAACGAGAGTGGTCTTCATCCCAATGCCAAGGAGGATAGACTACGATCAAGCCGGGGCATACAGGCCAATAAGCCTGACATCGTTTCTATTGAAAACCCTGGAAAGGCTGATCGACAGACACGTAAGGGACAGACCATTGAGGACACGGCCCCTGCATGTTGTACAGTTCGCCTACCAGGCGGACAAATCCACAGAAACGGCACTACACAGGCTGGTACACAGACTGGAGGACACAAGGAAAAAGGACTGCTTGGCAGTGGGACTATTCCTTGACATCGAGGAGCATTCAACTGCACCACTGTGGAGTCAATATGCAGGGCGGCGGAGAGACACGGGCTGGAACCCACAGTTATCAGGTGGATACGGAACGTGCTCTCTACGAGGCGCTCACAGTCTCCAGGGGCGGGGAAGCCGTAAAGGTTTCGATCGGCCGCGGATGCCCGCAGGGGGGGGTTCTGTCCCCACTCCTGTGGCGTCTCGTGGTCGATGAGCTACTGGTTAGAGTCGACAGGGCAGGGATATATGCGCAAGGGTATGCAGATGACCTTGCGATAGTCAACGGGCGAGGGATGCCAACACGGCATGAAGCCTCGCACAAAGGGCACTGTACCTGATGAGCAGGTGGTGCAGGGAGGTCGGGCTTAATGTTAACCCGACGAAAACGGAACTAGTCAAATTCACCCGCAGGGGCAAACTTGCAGGGTGGAGGGACGTGACGTTCCGAGGAACCCCGATAAGACCGACCGAGGAAGTAAAGCATCTGGGAGTAATCTTAGACGCCAAACTAAACTGGGGACGGCACATGCGGAGGGTACGAGACAAGGCCTGTGGCCTCGTGTGGGCCACGAGGAGAGCGCGCGGTGCAACCTGGGGCCTGAAGCCCAAAAAAATGAACACCAGTGCGTCGCCGCGGCCAACACGTCTCTCTCTCTCTCTCTCTCTCTCTCTCTCCCTCTCTCTCTCTCTCTCTCCCTCCCTCCCTCCCTCCCTCCCTCCCTCCCTATTCACTGTTCGTCCGACGTGGCTCCCGATATGATCACGGGGTCGACGTTTTTCATTTCTCATTTTTTTTGTAGAGACATAGACACTCACACAAACTAGTCATGTGAGTCGGTAATTTTATCCGGTATCATAAAAAAAAGAATCGTTTATGTGAATTGCACCCAAAAAAATACATTTATCAACTACTCGCCTGTCTTTTTTTACTTTTGATAAATGTTACATATATATATGTAAGGGATAACCGAGTAGGCCTTGACTCGAGCATCCCTATCGCGAGGCGATATGACAGTCGGCCGTGAGTAAGACGAGGCGATGGTCATGTACTAAGGAATAAAGCTTCTCTATTCACAATAAATGTTATTAGTGTAGTTATTCTCACCACAATTGGCCGTCTTACAACTTCAGAAGTGGGATACAGACCGAGTATATACATTCTACAACGGGATTATTGCTGCTTGTTATCAGGAATGAAGATTTTATTGCCGATAACCTTTGTGAAATCTACGAATTGCAAGATTGGAAATCTGACTACGTGTCGATGAAGGAATAATGGTGCATATTCTGACTACGTGTCGATAAAAAAAATTAAAAGAAAAGGGGACTTTGTGTCGAAAAATTAAAAAAAAAAAAACCAACTTCGTGTTAATCAAGCGTATCCGAAAAGCTCTGAGCCGTAATCAAAAAAACATTTGAGTCGCTGTTATCTGTCATCAAAATAGAAATGATGAAAAGTTAATGTTGGATAATTTTCTCAGAAGAAAATCAAATAATCACAATGAGAAGTCCCAACTCATTCACGGTCGCTGAATTAAAAGAAAAACTAAGGAGACGAGACCTTCCGCAAACCGGACTAAAAGGAGAACTCATCGCACGATTGACCTTGTTCGATCCGACAGAGCAATGGATGAATGACGACCCTCCAGAAAATATCGAAAATAACGTTGTTCGTGAGGCATTACCTATTCTGAATCAACACGGCGCTGATAATATAGAACAAGATGTACAAGTACATCAGGAGCAGAATGTTCCGGAGTCCAGCAATGTTCGTGTTCAACGTAACGGCAGCGAAGTCTTCAATAACGTCCCACAAGGTCATGCCCAAGGAGCTCAAGATGTAATCCATGAAGATCAAAACAGGACGATATATCGAGAACTTCTGTTTGCACAACGTGAGAACGAATTAATGCAGCGAGAATTACGGGTGATGCAACGTGAAAACGAAATGTTGCGGAACTCACCACGTTCAAATTCGAGCTCTCAAAGTTCCAAGTCAATGATGAACATCAGAGCTGTTGGTGATTTATTGAGCGACTTCAACGGAAATGAGGAAAATTTCACGAAATGGGAAACTCAAGTAAGATTACTATGTGTCACTTACGAATTAGACGACAATCTCGCGAAGATCCTCGTGAGTTCACGTCTCAAAGGAAAATCAGCTGACTCAAAACCTGAACATATTTAGATGAATCTCGATGAATTGCTTCGCGAAATGAAAACCATGTTCGACCTTCGTCCAAGCAAACTGGAGCTTCGGAAGAAATTTGAGAAACGTATATGGCAAAATTACGAAGCATTCAGCAGTTATCATCACGATAAAATAATTTTGGCTAATCAAGTACCTATTGAGGCAGAAGAACTCGTCGACTATCTCATCGACGGTATACCTGACCGACAACTCCGTGACCAAGCAAGGTTGCAATGTTTCCTAACCACTACACATATGCTCGAAGCCTTCAAGAAAATCTCTTTACCAACGCGTCTACGAAGCCAACCTCCATGGAAACAGAACTCTCGACCGGACGGTAAGACCGAGGTGAATCCGGAAAAACTTCCGAACAAGAATGACACATCGAATCAACCAAAAATGTTGAGCTGCTCGAACTGCAACAAAGAAGGTCACATTACGGATGATTGCTGGGTATACAAGCGGAACTGTTATCATTGCCGTAAACCGGGACATTTAGCAAAAGACTGTCCAACGAAGGTGAACTTGATTGCTAACATCGAAGAAGACGAGAAGATCGAGGAAGCCGAAGAAATCGAGAGCATAGAAGAGCTCCGAAATGTCGAGTTGTGACTAGTTGATGACGAATCCCGTGAGGTTATGATTTTAGACTCATTACTCGATACAGGAAGTCGCGTCAGTCTTATCAAAGAGCAATTCGTACAGGACCAAGCTATAAGGGAACTAAATTATTCCGTTCCGAGCTATAGCGGCATTAACAAATCTAGATTAATCATCAAAGGAACGGTAAATTTAAATGTCAAGCTCGACAATATAATTCGCGAAAATATGTCCCTTTTCGTAGTGCCGGATTCTACGATGCAAACATCGGTTCTAATCGGCAAAGCCATTTTACGAAAATTCGGTATAGGACTGGCTAAAATCCCATCTTTAGTTGAAACTAAAAACCGTGATATATCCAATTTAGAGGAAAAGATTTTCGAACTTTTAAATATAGAGATTGAACCTTTGAATGATCTCGATCGATTGGATATTAATCCCCAGATACCTCCTGAAACTCGGATAAAAATCAGTGAACTGTTTTCCACAGAATATGTAAACGTTGCGCGACCCGATGAAGCCAAGGTCAAAACTGAGCTCAAACTAGAGATATCGAATCCAAAACGGTTTCACCACTCACCTCGGCGAGTAGCGTACGCAGAGAAAGATCAATTTCGGTCAATCTTAGAAAACCTCGAAAAAAATAATATAATAAGATCTAGCGAGTCCGAATGCGCATCTCCAATTGTATTAGTTAAAAAGAAAAACGGGGAACTACGTATGTGTGTAAACTATAGAACGTTAAATAAGATGACAACACGAAATAATTATCCGTTACCCCTTATCGAAGACCAACTCGACGTAGTTGGAAATAAGAAATACTTTACAACACTTGATTTGAAAGACGAATTTCACCATATTACAGTTGCAGAAGACTTGGTAAAATACACGGCTTTCATTACTCCATTCGGTCAATACGAATATTTAAAGATGCCGTTCGGTCTGAAAACTGCTCCATCTCGATTCCAACGATTTATAAACGAAGCAATGAATGAGTTGATTAAATCAGGAGATGTCGTGGCCTATATGGACGACATCATGATTGCGTCGCAAACTTTAGAACATCATCTGAGAATATTAAAACGTGTTTTCCAACTATTAGTCGAAAATAAGATGGAACTCCGTCTTGACAAATGTAAGTTTGCATATAACCAACTCATTTACCTAGGGTATATTATTTCCGAAGAAGGCATTCGCCCGACTAAGAGCGGAATAGAAGCCGTCGAGTCATTCCCTATCCCACAAAATGTGCGAGATGTTCAAAGATTCATCGGCCTCTGCTCTTACTTTAGAAAGTTTATTGAACAGTTTTCGATCATCGCAAAACCATTGTATGGTCTACTAAGGAAAAACCGGGAATTTAAGTTTGGAGAACTTAAGCGCGGATCGTTCCAAAAACTGAAGTCGAAATTAACGAGGGCTCCGATCTTAGCTATTTACGATCCAGAAGATGAAACCGAACTTCACTGCGATGCGAGTTCTATAGGATTTGGTGCTGTTCTAATTCAACGGAAAAAAGATCTAAAGTTTCACCCAATTTTCTATTTTTCAAAAAGAACAACTGATGTAGGAAGTCGGTACCACAGTTTTGAACTGGAAACATTAGCAATCGTGTATGCTCTTAGACGATTCCGAGTTTACCTACTTGGAATTAAATTCAAGATAGTTACCGATTGTTGATCCCTTAAACTGACCCTCGACAAAACGGACATTTGTCCTCGAATATCTCGATGGTCGCTCGAATTACAATCATACGATTACTTTCCGGAACATCGTCCTGGAACGAAAATGCAACACGTTGATGCGTTAAGCCGCTCAACGGGAGTCTTAGTGATAGAGGATAATCCATTTGACTGGAACTTAATCGTTTGTCAAAATCGTAACTCGATAATCAAAGGTATAATGAGAAGGCTCGAGAATAGTAACGATCCGTTGTTCGAAATGCGAAACGGCCTTGTTTATATAAAATTTGGTAACAAACTGCTGTTTTACGTGCCGGAAGAAATGGAAAATAACGTAATTTATAAATATCACGATGAACTAAGCCACGTAGATGCCGAAAAAACATGTAATGCAATTTTAATGACTTATTGGTTTCCAAAACTTAGGGAAAAAGTAGGGATACACGTAAAAAATTGTTTAAAGTGTATTTCGTTCGCGCCTGCTGTAGGTAAACGAGAAGGTTTCTTAGACTTAATTCCTAAAGGCAACATCCCTTTTGAAACCATTCACATAGATCATTTAGGACCTATGGATAAACGATGTTTCTTGAAACGATACGTTTTCCTCGTTGTCGATGGTTTCACAAAATACGTGAAATTGTACGCAACTAAAACTACTTGTTTAAAAGAAGTGATTCAATGTTTGGAACAGTATTTTGCTTACTACAGTAGACCGCAAGTATTAGTTTCTGATCGTGGTGCCGCATTTACGTCCCATGAATTCGAGGAATTCATCAGGAATAATCAAATCAAACATGTAAAGATTGCAACCGAAGCTCCTCGGGCAAATGGTCAAGCTGAACGATACAATAGAGTTCTTACGCCAATGTTGGCAAAAATATCAGAGAACAGTCCAGGAAAACACTGGTATCAAGTATTAGAACAAGCTGAATACGCTCTAAATAATACGAGTAACAAAAGAACTAACGATACGCCGAGTAGATTACTTTTTGGAGTCATACAACGCGGAAAATCAATAGATGCATTAAAGGACAGTTTAGAAAACGAAATCGTATCTGAACCTCGAGACTTGGAGACACTTCGAAGCCGAGCATCCCAAAATATTATGACCTCACAAAATTATAATAAGCAACACTACGATGAAAAAAGAAAAGCGCCATACAAATATCAAGTCCACGACTATGTTATGTTGCGAAATTTTGATAACACAGCAGGAGTCTCGACAAAGTTGAAGCCGGAACGGAAAGGTCCATATGAGATCATTAAAGTATTAGAAAACGATAGATATGTTGTAAAGGACATAAGTGGCTTCCAAAATACACAAATACCCTACGAAGGTATTTGGGAACCTAATAATATGATCTTATATCGAAGAGGTAAACCGCTCAGTATCAACAAGGATCAACTTTAAGGAACATTCAGCAATACAATTTTAATGTTAGCCTCCATGCACTCTATAAGTTTACATTTAAGACTGTTGCACTCGTTGTAATTAATTTTATTTACTTAAAACATATTCCGAGGACGGATATATATATATATATATCAGGATTGGCCGAGTTGTAAGGGATAACCGAGTAGGCCTTGACTCGAGTATCCCTATCGCGAGGCGATATGACAGTCGGTCGTGAGTCTCACCATCATTGGCCGTCTTACATATATATACATATATTTTTTTTTATTTATGATTTTTTCCGATTATCTAAACCGTTCACAACATAGTTCGGTTTTCTAAATCACATTGATCTATTTCTCAATCTTCAGCAAGATGTTTTCTACAATAAAAAGAAAATGTATTCCGTAATTTTGTCCTCTTATACCTTCTGACTAATTCTAAAAGGACTGCTTCCCGCCACGAACACGTGTACTCGTATTCATTTATTTCCAACGCCGAATAATAAATTACTGCACGTGAGACGAGCATTTATAAAAAAAGTTAAACTCACTGGAAAATCATTTTTATTTTAGTGTCTCATATTCTTAGATTGATCCACTTATGATTGCAACTCCGATTCTTCGTTAATTTCTCTGTTATATATTTTTTTATAAATGTTGTTTTTTACACAATTTCTGAAGTGTATCTTTAAAAGCTGTAGTGCTTTTTACTATTTTTTCCTATCATGCATAATCTCGAGTCTCCTCGCATCGCTGTCGGTATTTTTTGTGCGCGTTAAATTTTTTGTACTCAATATATTACATATATTTTTTGTATGTATCTCGTATATACTTCGTAAATAATGTCCCTTGTTTTTTATGTGGATGACAATTTTAGGGTGGCCACCTGTTTTTTACCGCATTTGCGCGGTCGTTCGAGATTGTTGGAGGGTCGAATTTTACATGATTTTTTGTGCTCTCTTCGATGGGACAATCGGCATTTCGCTGGAACGCACAATTCTTAAGAGGAAAAAATGTATTTCAAGAATGTGGGAAATGGATTTTTATCACATATTCAGAAATATGATCAAAAAATAAACGGCGGCGCGACGCCAGCGCTTTCGTTCCGCCGTTCCGATTCCAGCGTTTCATGTACTAGCCGTGAATTCATTGTTCGATCATATTACTAAATATATGTAATAAAAAATCCATTTCCCACATTCTTGAAATACATTTTTTCCTCTTAAGAATTGTGCGTTCCAGCGAAATGCCGATTGTCCCATCGAAAAGAGCACAAAAAAATCATGCAATATTCGACCCTCCAGCAATCCCGAACGCCCGCACAAATGCGGTAAAAAACAGATGGCCACCCTAAAATGGTCACCCTTTTTATACCGTACTTTCCTCTTCATGAGTGTTTTGCACACCCAGTACATGTTTCCATTACTCCAAAATTTTCGAGCGGTAAATCCAATGTATTTTTTTCTCGCTGCACCGAATCCGTAAAAACAGACCTATCCTTTTACTTCTTGATCGGTTCGCTTTTTTCACGTCTTTTAAAAGCAAACGACTTTAGACTTGATATATTTAAGATGGAAAAAGTAATTTAAATACTCTACATTTTTATCGTGCCGTGCCTTACATCACTGGGACGTAGTTCTATATTATAGGTAAATAAGTGATTGATTAGACTCATGTGCACTATAGATGGCAATGCTGGACAGTACTGAAATTTAATAGTCTAATTTACATGGAATTTCGTTATTATCTTGCATGACTGTCTGTATCATTTCGTGGAATTACCGTGAAATTTCGGAAAATAGTTGTGGAAATCTAGCACGTGAACAAATTGTAAATGAGCGCAGTAAGCACAGAACGTGATGTAACATTTGGCTTACAAAAAACGTAACGTCGTTACATAACGCTTACGTAAATGTGATATATTGTTCGATAGTAATAATTTCACTTGAAATATAAACTTGTATAAAAAAATGTAAAGTCACATTACTTTTCTGTATCAGGATATAATAACATGCCGAGTTCTTATAAGAAATATTATTACCTTATAAGAAATGACCACTTCGGTATTTCTCTCTATTACTAAATTCGTAGTTTGATTACTGATTGATTAATTGAACTAAATGTTCTTGAACTTAAAATACGCCGAAAACACTCCACAACATGAACAAATTATTTAGAAATTCCTCTGTGGGTCTCTGGTAGATTTCTATATCTCCTTTATTAGCATTACGACACACGAAAATATACATTTCGAAAAAATGTTTTATTGTTTTGGAGTCTTCGTGGTTTAGGTCTAGAATAAAGTAGTTAAAGGCTCATCAGTTTAAAGGAATAAGTACTATAGACGATATGCCAGACTATTCAGTTGAGTCTCCCGTCAACGAGATCATTATTACTTTCATGCATAATCAATAACGATGAACAGAGTTAATATTTCTATTTATTTTTATATATTCGTGGGTTAATTTTTTTAGCAGTGTTGGAATAGTAACTGCAATGTCTATTGTGTATTTATTGCTTTTATGGAACTCATGTCACGAGTTCTTAAAGTTAACAGATTTCCTCTACTTGTGTACAGAGTTGTTTATTATCTGTAACTTTAAATGATTTGTATCGCCTAAATTTACGACTAATGATGATAATCACGAATTATTTTTTCTATCGGGTTTCTAAAAGACATTTTGATAAAGCAGGTTAATCACTGACGATGGGCTACAGTCGACTTCGTAGATAAAGAGGCGGATCTGACAAGTTAAGTTAAGTATAATTTGTGACTTGTGTAAATATACCTGAAGGTATAGAAATCGCATGTCGAAACGGTTTGGAATCAAGGGTAGAGTCTACATCGTCAAAAGGGCTTATATTTTACTTTACAGGCTGCCGCTTGAACATTTCAAATGAATTCTGCTGTCAATGTCACGATTGTTTACAATTTACCGTTTGTTGCTTTCCATG
This sequence comes from Ichneumoninae sp. B BG-2022a, assembly GCA_030522725.1. Taxonomy (NCBI): domain Eukaryota; kingdom Metazoa; phylum Arthropoda; class Insecta; order Hymenoptera; family Ichneumonidae; species Ichneumoninae sp. B BG-2022a. Next base: position 11,885 of record JAPYZD010003785.1, read on the forward strand.
TACGCCTTACTGATTTCTTCACGCAAAGCATTGTGATACTTTCAGCAACTTTCGGTTTCAATAGTCCGGGAAGGGGGGGGGTGTGGTTCTTGAGCGAGTGTGTAACTTAATATTTATAGAACTGTAGTTGTCATCGAATCATCGAACATTTTTCATTTGTCATATACATATACACATATATTGAAACGTTTCGATATTCCGGGCCAGCCGAAATATCGAACTCACGATTTTTTAGATCGTCTTCTTCCGAATGGAATGAAAGAGTTCGTGTACTGGACCGGCTGGATATTGTGTGGGGGAAAGGATTGTCGAATTCTTTAGCCTTGCAATCCGGGGATCGTGAGATCGACCCGACGTTCAAGACTAAATACTATCCTTGCTCACCGGATAGGAGTCTCAAAAATGTGTGCTTCACTCCCTCATTCTTTTCTCCGAGCGGAGGGGTCGAATGAAGAGAGGTCCACGTTTGGCTAACGCACTCTCCATAAGGAGGATCGACTCTAAC
>JAPYZD010003786.1:0-12384 GCA_030522725.1 Ichneumoninae sp. B BG-2022a
AATAACATTTTGAAATTATTATTATGCAAAATGAATCTTTTCAGTGCCTATAATAAGTATGCATTTTTTCAGATTTTTATAACATTGGGAAGTGTTTGCGATTCTTGCCCGAATTTCTCGAATTTAGGCAAAATGAACCACTCGCTTCAACATCCTTAAAGGACAGCGCTCGTCTCACTTCTAGACGCGAATATTCGCATTCACGAGCCAAGGGTCTTGGCGTCGGCGGTCTCGGATGATTATTTTTTTCGAAAAATGATTGATGAAATATAGTCCACGGACGGACGCTCCGACGGGCGGAGCGAGCCGCTGTCCAATTAATAGTGTTGCAGTTAAGGGGTGGGGGGGGGGGGGGGGCAAAGTCAGCGCAAGACCGAGGATTTCGCATAGGCATGGTACGAGCATGGTAAAGCGCGAAGCGGGCTCCCATGTACCGCGAAAGCGACCCGGTTGTTACAGGACGTCGACGACGAGAGCGCGGCCCGCTTTGAGCGCGGTGCGTCGTTTTGCGACGCTTCGCGGCGCGTATCGGGGCCGACAGACGACGACAACGCGAGACGCGTTGCGAACTACGATCCCCGGTTAACCCTAACCTCCGCTGGTCCTTCTTGTTCCTTTTCCATCGTCTCACCCGTTTCAGAGCGCGGCCCTAGACCCAGCCACGGTTGTCTCTCCTCCTCATCTTCCACCGGAGAGGAACACACTCGGGTCAACTCCAAATACATTTGAGACATATCGCGCACGATCTCTCATACACTGTCCTGTGCTCCTCAATTCACACGTTTCCGTCAACTGGCTGCATTCGAGATACATTCCGAAGAAAAGTAACAAATTTTTGCCGCAACGTCACTTCCGGTTTGAAAAATCTCACTTTTCAACCGGAAGTGACGTCATACCGGAAATAGGGAAGACCGGAGAAAAATGGCATAGCGGGGCAAAACGGGACAATGAGGACAAAACTCAAATTTCCAATGATTTTTGGATGCCCCATTTTGTCTCAACGATAGGGGGGACCGGGGCAAAATGGCACAGCGGGGCAAAACGGGATTGTGAGGGCGGAACTCAATTTTCCAATCATTTTTGGATGCCTCATTTTGTCCCAACGATACATCTGGATTTTCACACCCGTTTTGTCCCACGTACCACCATCGCTATCATCTCAAAGGTATCGGAGAATTGCGTTTTGTCTCATTATCCCGTTTTGTCCCGCTGTGCCATTTTGCCCCGCTCTCCCCTACGTCACTTTCGGCTTAAAAATCTAATTTCTCGATCGTAAGTGAAGTCATCTAGGAAATTCGTCACTTCCGGTTTGAAAATCTCATTTCCGACCGGAAGTGACGCCATACCGAAAATACGGAATATTTGGTTTGAACTTATGTTTTAACCGGATGTGACGTAATATGGAAAATGCGTTATGTATTTACGGTATGACGTCACTTCCGGTAGAAAAATGATCGATATCTTCTTACCGTGTATGTGGCGATACACCTGTGGTATTCGTCATTATATTGTAATTTAATACATTATATAGTGTGAGAGAGTCGCGGATCAGAAGCGCGAGGCTAATTAGCCTCCTTCCCGCCCAATCGACATAATCATCCGATTAAGTTAATGTGACAGGGGCGACGTTCTCTCCGGTATCTGGCACACACCGGTAGGTACCTGATATTCCAACACGTCGAGAGAAAGAGCCCGGCAACCGATCTTGTCCATCTTGTTCTCGCCGGTCGTTACCTCGGTCCTCGGAGGCTGCGTGCCCGAGAAAATACCTGTGTATCGACGTCCTCCGCTTCTTGCTTGCTTCGGCGGCGTCTCGAGACGAGATCGACGAGGATGCGCACTTGCCGCTTTATATATACACGGCTCCCATACTTATTTTCGCTTCGGGGATACATTAATTAATGCGTATGGTTCGACAGAAGTATCATAGTTAATGGGCAAAGTCCCCGCCAAGAACTCTGCGATTTGTCAGCTTCAATGTTGCAACTGGAATCTTTTTTTTTTTTTTGTTCTTTATATTTTCTGATCAATTCCGTCTCGCTGTTTTTTCTTTTTTTTTGCACGCAGGCGACGCCACACGCGCTCGTAGTCATTCGATCCTTCACTCCGCCAGTTTCTTCCTTCGTTATCCAATACCCTTTCGCCCTTCGTAACTCACGGAGCGACTGTTCTCTCACTCCCGCGCCCTCGCCTCTATCGATGCTCGGCCGCAACCCTTTCTCGCCCCTTATGCGATGTTCACAATGGACGAGATTTAAAAAAATTACCCACTTTCGACCACCGACAAAAGTCGTCGTGCAACGAAATGAAGAAATTCCATACTTATCGTTATTCGTGACATTTAGTATAAAGAAAAGATGAAATCGAATATACGTGGGAATACAAAATGTGGAGAATTATCAAAATTTTGTAGAAAAAGAGAAAAACTAAAATGAACGATCTTCAAACTAACCGCATTATTGGAATGACAAAAAGTCCATTACATTTACCTTTTACACCCTAATTTTTATTTTCATTACGAACGTACCCTTATTCTATCTTGTTTCACGCCCCGTTTTCATCTAAAAAAAAATCGTCATGGAGCAAAATAAAAATACCATACCTGTCGTTATTCGTGAAATTTACTGAAGACAATTTATCCATGGTGTGAATATGAAATGTGTGGAATGACGAAAATTCTATAGAAAAGGTTAAAAATAAAAATTTACGATCTTCAACCGAACCGAATTATCGGAATGACAAAAACACCGTTCAGTTTACCTTTTACACCCTAATTTGTGATTTCCATTGTGAACGCACCCTTACTCTATCCGGCCCCGTCGTCTCTCTCTTCCTCGGGCTCTCACGATCGCCCCGTCTCCGTTCGACAGCGGGCTCGCGCATGGCACGTATAATTTTCAGAACTCTCGCGTTCTCCGTCCCTCATTCGCACCGCTCGTTCCTCTGGTGGCGGCGACGGTGCCTTCTACTCCTTCTTCGCCACCTCCACCTCTTCCTCTCCTCCTCTCGTTGCTTCTTCGTCGATTCGCCCTCTCCCTCTTTATCGCGAGGCTCGGCGATCCTCTCCCTCGCACGGTCGTACGGCGGCGCGGATGAAGGAGAGCGGCGCCCTTTGAAGTCCAGTTGGGAGCCAATTACACGAGTCACACAGGGCCGCAGCTCGCGGCCTCGCGAGCAACACGAAAATATTACCGGCGCGCGCGCGCTACGTATTACACCGGGATCGCGCCTATATCGATTAAAAAGGAGAAATATTACGGTCTCAGGGGCGAGATTTTCCGCCGTAAATTCGTACTGTTGCACTTGCGATATTTAAGGGGTTGGGCGGGGGGAGGGGGTGGAAGAAAAGCTACGAGGATGAAGGGGTTAAATTCGGGGGATGTGATTCCTCAATTAGCGTTTTTCATCCACAATTTCTGTTTCGTCGCGTTGATGCTCATGACTAACCGGAAGTCGATTTATGAGCATTCGTGATTTCATAATTTGCTGGATTTGTAAAGCCGCGAATCCAGAAATTCAAAGGGTAAAAAATCGTCTCCAGCAGCAATTTAAGAAAATGTCCACTCTATATTTCGGACATCTTTCGAGGTTGCAATAAAGTCGACGATTGTTGATCGTTTTCGAGACTCCGGCCACCCCAATGAAAATTACATATTTATTCATAAGTTTAATAAATAGGCGGCGCTCGCAGAGACGCCGGACTTATTATTGCTCATATAATTCAATTTGCGTCCAACAGCCTATAATAAGCGCGATAAGTTAATTTACACCGTAAATCGATCAGGGGCGTGATGTTCTGCCGTAAATTCATATGGATGCACTTGCGATATTCGAGGGGCGGGGGGGGGGGGAACTGCAAAGGCGAAGGGGTTAAGTTTGAGGGCTTTGTCCGGTTCCTCAATTAGCGTTTTCCATTCACCATTCTTGGTACATTGGCGTCGTGTTGATGAAACTAGTCGCAAGTGAATTCATTGGCATTCGTGATTTCATTAATTACTGGATTCATGAAATCACGAATCCGGTAATTCAATAGGTACATCGCGCAGCCTCCAGCGCCGATCTTTAAAATGTTGAACTCCGTATTCCGGACACATTTCACGGTTGCCATAAATCGACGATTGTTGGTCCTTTTCGAGGCTCCGACCACCCCAACGAGAATCAAATATTTATTCATAAGTTTAACATAAACATGCGCTCGCAGAGACTCCGGACTTATTATTGCTCATATAATTCAATTTGTGTCCAACGCCTATAATAATCGCGATAAATGAATTCACGCTGTACCCGAGGAGACCCGAGGAGACTCGTATCTTGGCGTCCCTCTCCCGTTGTGGGTGTGACTCGGTGTTTCCTGTGCGATTTCTCGTCCGGCCAAGCCCCCGCATCCACGGTACGGCCATTGTCTCGTCGAGGGGTTGATGTAGCATACACCTCTGCACATACCATCGTATCCGTGCAGTGCATGGACACGCTCGAATGGAAAGATCGAATAACGGAGCGAGATAGACGGATGTTCATGAGATATCTCACCTATCGTGCCAGGGTGTCCGGAGCACCTCGCGCGCACTGGGGCCTCATTCCTTCTGGGTGCCGGACGGTGAAGGGAGAGGAAGGAAGGAAGGAAGGACCACCCACCCAACCTATACTTAGCGAGGTGTCGGCAAATTGAGCTATAGATGCCCTGGGTAATACGACGGGGAAGCGAGCGGGCGCGCGCTCGCGAGAGCCCAGGGATCGTCGATATCATCCGGCGCGATGGTTATTAGAGGGGGGAAGTGAGGAGGGGGCCCCTCGGACTCTGCTCCTCTGCTCTCTTCGGGGCTCACCGGTTCGGAGACTCCGACCTGCTCGCTCTTCGTACTCTCCCTCTGGAACCCGTAGGGACTACTAATTTCTCACCACCTGGTTCATTCCCTTACCGCTGAGTCCGTGCCCGGGCCAATAAGTCCTCCGCTCGATCATTCCGGTCTACCTTCGTTTTTTCCCCCTTTTTCTCCCGATTCCGATCGTTGTGTACTTGGACGTATCAGTCGGACGGTCAATCGCGCGATCGCGTTGTTCTGTGGACTCCATTCCCTGGAATATAGCTTTCCGGACTAGTTGGTCGTCAGGTCACGATCAACTGAGGTTGGTCCACGATGAACAGAAGTTGATCCGCGATGAACTGAGGTTGGTCCGCGATAAACTGAGGTTGGTCCGCGATGAACAGAAGTTGGTCCGCGATGAACTGAGGTTGGTCCGCGATGAACTGACGTTGGTCCGTGATGAACTGAGGTTGATCCGCGATGAACAGAAGTTGGTCCGCGATGAACTGAGGTTGGTCCGCGACGAATTGACGTTGGTCCGCGATCAGCTGAGTTAGGTCCGCGATCAACTGAGGTTGGCCGCGATCAGCTGACGTTGATCCGCGATCAACTGACGTTGGTCCGCGATCAGCTGAAGTTGATCCGCGATCAACTGAGGTTGGTCCGCGATCAGCTGAGGTTGATCCGTGATCAACTGAGGTTGGCCCGCGATCAGCTGAGGTTGGTCCGCGATGAACTGAGGTTGGTCCGCGATCAACTGAGACACAATCCCAAGAGACACGGAAAAATAGCTGAGTCGGCGCGTCTCCGAGCCGCATCGCGCGAACAACAGTCTCGACGATGGAATAAGCCCCTGGACCGTAGAAAAGATAATGCGGCTGCGGTGTCGGTGCGCGGAGTGCCGAGACCGCAACACTTTTCCGGGGTTCATAACCGTCTCATCATCGACGTTTGTATGATAATAGCTAAGGTGTGGAGAAATAAGAGATGTCCGCGCGAGCGTGCTCGCGCGGTAGAGAAGAAGCCAGCGCGCATTGGAGTAAAAGAGGACGGAGGAGAGCGAGAGACAAACAGACGAAGGAGAAAGAACCGAGAGGGATGAAGGAGGAGAACAGAAGAGAGGAGCGAGAACAAGAGGGAACGAGCGAAAGGGAAAGACGAAGAAGGAGTTAGGTTGCCTCGAGGGAAGAGGACGAGGGAGCGCGCTCTCGAAGTGCACACCACCGCGCGGTTCTTTTGAGGCCTTTGTCGGGTCTCGCGGCGCTTCGCGATTTGCAACTAAAATCATCCCCCGTGACCCCGCGCACCGGCCGAATGCGCGACTCCTCACTCTCTCTCGTGATTTGCTGCGAATTTATTAAAATGACGTCGTCTTCGTCGTCGTCGTCGTCAAAACGATAAGCAACGTTGTTACATGCCGAATGCGTGGGCCGCAGCGAATAGTGGCGCATTCTGCAAGGTACACCGATTGTTCATCGCATTGGGATTGCGCATGCGTGTCTATCATTATCACGACCGAACAATTTAGCTCCGCGCTGATACACTTGCAGCCGGGTTCATGAGCTCGGATCGCTACATTCTGTAGCTACTTCTCAAACGTAGGTCCCACGATTTTGCCCAATTTGTATCGGTGTTCCTAGCCACCATGGTATTAATTAAGTTTTGCAAGATCATGGTGCCGTTCTCCGTCTATAACTCGTTACGTGCAGCGGACCTGAAGTTTGGCTCGCGCTGTTTGACGTGAGGCGTTGGGATTGCGCATGTGACCGAACAATTTAGCTCCACTTCATGAGCTCGGATTGCCAGATTCTGTAGCTGTTTCTAAAAAACTCAGGTTACACGGTATCGCCCAATTTTTATCATTGTACCTAACCGTAATCCAATTAATGAAGTTCACAAGATCATCGTGTTGATCCCCGACCGATAACTCGTTTCGTGCGGCGAGGCTGAAGTTTGGCTCGCGCTGTTTGACGCTTCGTTACGTCCGACCACTTATCTACGGCTGCTTCTTCTTTGGGCGATATCGAGAAGCTCGCTCGCTCCTCCGGAGTTCCCTCCTCTGCTGCGGGACGTCCGTAAGAACCTTCGTCACTGTCAATGCGAGGAGCTCGGTGATACATCCCCATCTTAATTATGATCCGAATTAGCTATCCCGCGATCTTCGACACATCTCCGGCGCGGTATCCCCGCAACCGTATCAACCTGCACGGCCCTTCCCCGTCGCCGGGATCTTTACCCGTACGGAGAGAGAGGTGAGAGTATAGAGGTACCCTGAACTACAAAGTGGCCGGCCGCTACGGGAGGGCCTGCCGCGAGAGTTCTCGCGAGACAAACCGCGCACCATCCTCACTCGACTCTCTCGGACCGAGAAAGAACGGAAGAGATGGATGCACCGTTCGCACTCGTTAACGCATCTCCGTCTCTCCCAACTTCGTCTCTATCACTATCCCTATCTCTCGTCCGCTCGAGTCAGCGAGCCGGCCACCATAGTCTCCGGGGGGACGAATACGAGCGTGGAAATATGAATAATATAGGTGAGAGAAAGATAGGCTCCTCTCGGGCCGTGGCTGCCCGCATCCCGAGCCCAGGACCGTTCCGTCCGAGAGAAGGAAGGGAGATCAACAGCTCCGCGAGATGCTGCGTGGATGCTGGCGAAGGAACGACGGTGCGCGCCCGGCCAAGAGAGACCACCCCGTGGCTCGTCGGCTCGTTTGATCTTCTCCCACCATCCCGAAGACTCCTTTCTTACCCTTCCCCCTTTCCCTCGGCGATGCTCTTCCGCGCTCGCCACCCTTCGCACTCGCGCTCCTCTTCCCTCTCCCAGTCTCCCTCCTCGTCGGTCTCGTCGTCCTCCCGACGACCACCTCGCTCACTCTCTCGCCATCCTCGCTCCTCGTCCGCTCCCATCCTCGTCCCACTATTGCGAATCTTGCGAATCGGCTTGTACATTTCTTGCCGCGCGCGCGCGCTGGATCGGCACACAGTCCTCCTCAGCGGGCACTCTCCTCGCCGTCTCACCTGCGGAACCGGGGACCGCGAGAACGAGACGCGGGGACGAGAGACGCGTCGGACACCTCGGAATCACACCTTCCAACACGACTCTACCCGGCGCTTTCGCTAATAATCCGAGCTCTGGCTTCCCTTACTCCCGTGCACGGCTCGCCTCGATCTCTTTCCCCGTTCGCCACGATCGTCGTCCTTCCTCACCGTCCCGGCCGGACGAACGGACTCCCATGCGCCGGCCTCGGTCTCGTACCTCGTCAACCACCCTCTCAGCCACCCGAGAACTCCGACTTCTCCAGACCCAGCGGGGATACCGCGAATGAGACCCTTCCGTCGATTCGACAGATACTACAAAGTTGTTTCTGCCTTTCGCTCGGCCGATAATCGCGGCAATTAGGATTCCTGAGGTGGGGAAGGAATGAGCCGGTTGCTGATTCACGGAGGATAGTGGCGACGTTGTATGGTCATTTTTCTCCGATTTTTCATTGCTTCTTCGCTCTGCGCATCCGCGAATATGAACTTCCTTGACGGAAATTCTCCGGCGTTATATCGGGCCTCGATAAGATCTGGCAAAGCTCAGCCGATAATCGCGTTAATCAGGATTCCCAAGGTGGGGAATGAATGAGCCGGTTGCTGAGCTACGGAGCATAGGAACAGCGTTGTATGGCTATGGTTTCAGATTTTTTCTTGCTTCTTCATCCGCGAGTATGAACTTCCTTGATGGACATCATCCAGCCTAACATCGGGTCTCGGTAAGATATGGGTTTTTCCTAATCTTACCGGGGGCCGATGAGAACCCGATCTAACGTACCCAAATCGGTAGAGATTTTCTTGAGTCCCCTCAGCTATTATATCAAGGTGGAATGGCTCGCGTGACGCGGAGAATCCTTAACACGGCTATACTCTTCAAGAAGTTGGGTCTGCACTTCCGTCCAAGCTATTGAGAATTTTCATGATAGCGCGAGTAGGGGAGACCGGGGACAAAAGTAACACGGGTCAATTGTAATAAGCGGCTGCGCAATGTGACACGTGGGTGCGCAAAGTGAGCAACATTATAAATACCACCTTATGAGGTGATGTTTATAATGTTGCTCACTTCATATCCGATGCGTTCGATCATGCGCTCACTCAGAAAAAAAATTTATTTGATGGCCACCGTTTATTTGGTTTAAGTAAAATATTTATTTGACTTAAATAAATATTTATTTCAATTAAGCAAATAGTTACTTGAATGAAATAAATATTTATTTACAACAAATAAATATTTTACTTAAACCAAATAAACGGTGGCCGTCAAATAAATTATTTTTCTGGGTGCAGCGTTGCGGAGCCGCTTGTTACAATTGTCCCGTGTTACTTTTGTCCCCGGGCTCCCTCATGAACTTCCTCGACGGAAACTCTCCAGCGTTACATCGAGCCCCGATAAGATCCGGAAAAGAGCTGACGGGGACTCGATCTAGCGTACCCAAATTGGTAGAGATTTTCGTGATTCCCGCGGCTATTATGTCAAAGTGGAATGGCTCGCGTGACGCGGACGATCCGTAATACGGCTATACCCATCAAGACGCTGGGTCTGCACGTCCGTCGGAGCTATTGAGAATTTCGATAATAGAGTAGTTGTGAATAATTTATTTTGAAGTCTGCCATTCCTCATTCTTTCGTTTTTTCTCTATGTCTCACGAACAAAAGACGTCCAAAGTTTCGCACGAGATGATTTCTCCCCCCCGACGGATCCACGATGGCTCGACGGAGTTTGGCATAACCACCGAGTTGGACCATCGGGGGTTAACGGAATCGACGGAGAATGGGAGACGAAGAAGCCAGAAATTGTCGAAACACACCGGCGAAGCCGTCCAACGAAGGGAAATCGTCTTGGTGGACGCGTATACGGGGGGAGCAGCGAATTCGCCCGGGTCGACTAGAGTTTGCGAGTCGTGTTGTGTGTACCTGCTGGGCGTTGTTCGACCGGGCGCTACTTAATTATCCTGGGGTCTCTAATCTGCACCTTTGGCCGCCGCGCGCTGCCGCAACACACACGCCACGTCCGAAAGTTGAACAGCGAGCACAGGGTAATATACATCGGCGTGCCTAACCAGCGTCCCTAAACGCGAAATCTCCCTAAACCCGGACTCTTCGGGGACCCCTCGGAATAAGGGAGCTAGACCAGGAATGGAACGACCGGACGTTGCGAATTCAAAGTCCGAGAGGTTCGAACGCGATTTTAGGCCCTCTTTGGTCCTTTATTGTTTTGAGGGGCACACGAGAGAGGCGTGCTACTCGAGACTTGGAGGGGAAATCAATTGGACCACACTCTGAGATAACGACTATATTACAACACCCAACATCTTGACAGATTTCTGATCCACTTTCCTTTTCTCCTATCCTGATTATAGGATAGCGAATAGCAAATACCTTCGATGTCGAATAGCGAATAGCCAATACCTTCTGTAGCCAATCCCGAATACCCTCGATAGCGAATACCGAATACCTTCGGAATTGGACGAACCGCGTGTATGGGGATGATTGCTGCCTATACTGTTGGAACGGGCAACGGAGACTGTGACCACCTGGGCACAAATCAGATATTCAGGTATTCTGGACATAGCTTCGGACCAGAATTGATTGGCGGGTATTCAGAGATGCGACCGAACATTACGGATTCAAAGTTTAAGTGGTTTGAACGCAATTTTCGGCCCTCTTTGGTCTTTTATTTTTTCGAGAGGCACATGAGAGAGGTGTGCTTGGGTGTTGGAAGGGGAATCAATTGGACCACGCTCTGAAATAACGACTATATTACGAGAACCAACATCTTAGCGGATTTCTGATCCGTCTTCCTGTTTTCCTTTTTTGATATTCTAGTTATAGAATAGCGAATACCTTCGATGGTGAATAGCGAATATCTTTGATGGCGAATAGTGAATACCTTAGGGATTCGACCTTGGTTGGCGAATATTGAGAGATGGTCGATTGAGGATGATGATTGATTGGGGATGCATCGATTTATTTTTAAAAAATGGCGACACTTCTGGCCGATTGTTTTTCTTGCGGCAAGCCTGCAGCGTTCCAAGTCCGAGCGGGCCCAGAGCAGTCCAACTCTCCTGCACCTCAGGAATGCGATCAAAGCTCGAAATCATAGACCGGACGTGAAGTAATGACGGACTCGGAGAGCGTCCGGTGTCTCGCGTGCAATTGTCTGTCCTCCCCAGACATCTATCGGTAATTTGAAGCTCGACGTAGAAAAATGGCAAATAAAAAAAGAGTGCGCACCAATGAATGAAGAAGCGAGTTTCCACTGTGTCGGGTAAAATGAATGAAACAAGTGTTTCCGGTTGGAAAGGCTTGTCCGCGTTCGATTGGATTCACCGGTCGATACGATCCTGAACCGAGCGGCGCTCATCGTCAGTCGGGTCTTTATTTCTTGCGCCCTTCGGACCACCGACCTGGTGTACTCGCGTGTCGAGAAAATTACCGACAATTTTCCTGTCTTTCGGTACAATGTTACATTATGTAAAGTCCACGTGCTTTTCCCACGGCGAGCTACGTGATTAGGTCTCATCGGTTTAAAAAGTAAATCCTCAGCCGAGCCAAAACACATCTTTCGGACGCTTACCGGAAGCTGGATTCGGTAATTATAATCGTCGACACACGTCACGATAACATAATCACGGTAATTATACATCCCGATCACCTCGAGGGAAAACCTCAATGTCTAAGTTATACAGTGAAGTTTTGCGGTAGAAAAAATCACTGATAACAAGTATTACAATATCGGCAAAAATACCGTTGCCATTGAAATTTTACCTCCAACAACAAAATTGATAAAATTGTACCTCGTTCCTCGTTTTTCGTATCTCAAATTCCCCTGCCATGACGAACTATCTTTCATGGGGAAAATACACGGTTTTCGGCTACACTGATAAAAAATGCGACTGAATCAACTAAAGACAAATAAATATTTACTTGCTCCAACAAAATTTATTTTAATGTCTCAAAATATTTAGTTAAAAACATTAAAAAAAAAATTATTGACCTAAAAAATATTTTGTACCACCAAAATATTAATTTGAACGTCCAAACTCATAAAAAAAATCACAATACAAGATTACCCGCAGTCTCGCGGAGCGCGAAGTGATGCGGTCTGTCGGTCAGGCGACGAGGCAAGCGTGTGTAACGCCACCGATAAATTTCTCGAGAAAACTGGAATGCCGGACGGGATCGCCGGACCACCGCCGAGTCTCGAGCGGTGCCAAGGGAGCTCGGCTTATACGACTTACAACACCTTAAACCCGTGGCTGGGCCGGCTGTATGGTACCGGAGATCGCGCAGAGTTCCGGGCGTTGGTTGATCTATAGCGTCCCCGGTGCCCGGTTAGCTCACGATAACCGAGGTGAGAGCGAGAGTGTAGGGGATCCTCTGAGCTCTGTAATCAGGAGCCGAGCCGCTGGCAGGTCCGGGCCCCTCTCCTCGCGCGCTCGCTCTCCGGGTCCCGCGGGGCAGCTCCTCGCCATTAACCTATGCGCGGGACCCTCGCTCGAACGTGACGTCATCCGGCACCTCGAACGATCGTCGCTGATGA
>JAPYZD010003787.1:0-17473 GCA_030522725.1 Ichneumoninae sp. B BG-2022a
TTCTTGATGGTGTAAAAATCTGAAAAAAATCATGTATACTAAAGGTACTGAGAAGATTAATTTTGCATAATAATAATTGCAAAATGTTGTTAACAAATTTATCAAATAATTAATTGGCTAACAAATTACCCGGCAACAAAACTTTTTTTTTATGAAAATGATTAGTTTATTTTTCTGAATACGTATGAATTTCTTCAGATTTTTAAGTAATCGTTGATTTTTGTTCTATAAAAAAAGATAAAAAATCAACGATTACTTAAAAATATGAAAAAATTCATACGTATTCAGAAAAATAAACGAATCATTTTCGAAGTCAGCCCGCAACGAAACTCCCTCCTTAAATTTTAAGGCTTGTTTACCAATTTTTTTTTTAATATACGTAGCTATGGAAAATAATTAAAAAATGATAATTTTATCTGTCATTTAGACACTTGTACGTTTATGTTTATTTTTAGTTTCTTCGATGGGAACTGCCGGTGCCGGAGATCGACGAGTTCACGTTCTGCGTGTGGGTCAAGTCCACAAACCTGACCTACCCGCATTCCATCTTCTCCTATTCAAGTAAGCGCATGCGAGCCCATACAATTTATACCGTAGGTTATTAGATACGTACGTAAACGTACGTATGAGTCAACACGTGGTCACACATTGAACACACATATTGGGTCGCACATTTAAAACCGTAGGTTGTTTGGAGTTAAACTCACGTATGAGTGAACACGCGGTCACATTGAACACACGTGTTGGACCACACATTTAAAACCGTAGGTTGTTAGGAGTTAAACTCACGTATGAGTGAACACGCGGTCACATTGGACACACATATTGGGCCATACATTTAATACCGTAGGTTGTTAGGAGTTAAACTCACGTATGAGTGAACACGCGGTCACATTGGACTCGCGTGCAAACTGGAAAGTCGGCATCGGACAGGTATTTAAAAAAAAGAACGCCGGTATACCGGAATCGCTGTGCCATTCCGCGGTTGGTTAAAGTTGATCTCAGGCATGGGACTGTCAGATCCAACGCGACAACACTTGTTAAAATTGTTGTTCTTGTAACGGAACGATTCATAGCAGTAAAAACGTGGTGTCGTTGCTTAATACGCCCCTTGGAGATTATTGCAATTAAGTTGAAGGCGCGCTTATTCGATTAAAAGGATTAAAAGTACGTATGAGTGAAAATGCAGTTAGATTGGACACGGGCACGAAGTGGAAAGTGGACATCGGACAGGTGTTTTTAAAAAAACGCCGATTACATTTTTTTAAAACGCCGTTAACTCACGGAGAAAAAAAATAGTTGGGACTGCAAGAATTTTGTTACCCTAACTCATTTACCTGCTTAACATAGCGACAACAATAAATTATTAATGATGTACATTTTGTTAGAGAACAAGAATTATTTTTCTTCGTGGATTGTTCCATTCAGTGTTGACTATTTTAGAGGGCGTGTTTGGTTCTGATGTGTCTCAGGCGTGGGACTATTGGATCAACCGCGACGAGATTAATACTTGTTAAAATTGTTGTTGTCGTAACGAAGCGTTTCGTGGCAGTATAAAACTGTCATCGTTGCTCAATAAGTTCCTTGGAGATTATCGCAATTTAGCCAGAGGCGTGATCATTCGATTTAAAAATTTAAACGTACACTGCTATTCATAAATTCCTGAATTTTCTGGTTTTTCTATCTTGCTGGATATGTCTTAACGGGATCGAAGAAATCAAGCAACATCTAGCAAGATTGGATTTGCTGGATCGCTTCTCTGATATCTGCAATATTAATATCTTCGACATCGATATCGAAGATTCGATATCTTCGATATTATTGATATCTTCAATATTATTAATATCCTCAATATTATTGTCATCTTCAATATTATTGATATCTTCAATATTATTGATATCTGCGATATTATTGATATCTTCAATATTATTAATACCTTCCATATTAATATTGGTATGTTCTATACCGATATCCAGAAAACCTCGACATTTATGAACAGCAGTGTCCGTATGCGTGAATATGCAGTCACGTTGTATACGCGTACGAGGTGGAAAGTGGACATCGAACAGGTATTTTTAAAATACGCCGGCATATCGGAATCACATTGTCATTCAGTATTGAGCCTTTTGGATGGCGTGGTTGATGAAGATTTATCTCATGCATGGGACTTTTGGATCCATCACATTAACAAGTGTTAATGATTTTAATACTTGTTAAAATTGTTCTCGGCATGACGAAACGTTTCGTAGCAGCGTAAAACTTTTGTTGTTGCTCAATAAGCCTCTTGGAGATTATCAAGATTAACAAGTGCAGATCTTATACGTAAGTCGGTAAGCTCCATCTGTATTTCTATAATCCGTTACGCCACTCTCCAACAACTCGTGCGTAACAGCCCTCGAAATTACATATTTTAACACGGTATTAAAAAATGTTACCCAATTCAGAGACACGCATTCGATTGTATTGGTTGTTATCGTTCATATCTGCAGAAGACGAAAAGGACAGACTTGTGCGTGCTTGGATATCAGCCAACGGACAGAGTGTTAATCTGGAGATCGACAATGTTGAAATATTCTCGCATTCAACGGACATACGGGAACATCGTTGGTATCACATCTGCGAAAGTTGGGACGGCGCGGACGGTCGATACGGTTTGTGGATCGATGGACGAAAGAGCATTGATGGATACGTACCGGAGGTACGTATTTTTGGGTGATAGCCAAAGTAGAATTGGCCAAAGTAGAATTGGCCAAAGTAGAATTGGCAAAAGTAGAATTGGCAAAAGTACAATTGACAAAAGTAGAATTGACAAAAGTAGAAATGACAAAAGTTGAATTGACAAATGTAGAATTGGCAAAAGTCGAATTGGCAAAAGTCGAATTGGCAAAAGTAGAATTGGCAAAAGTCGAATTGGCAAAAGTAGAATTGACAAAAGTAGAATTGACAAAAGTAGAATTGACAAAAGTAGAATTGACAAAAGTAGAAATGACAAAAGTTGAATTGACAAAAGTAGAATTGACGAAAGTAGAATTGACGAAAGTAGAATTGACAAAAGTAGAATTGACCAAAGTAGAATTGACCAAAGTAGAATTGACCAAAGTAGAATTGACCAAAGTAGAATTGACAAAAGTAGAATTGACTAAAGTAGAATTGGCAAAAGTAGAATCATCAAAAGTAGAATTAGCGAAAGCAGAATTAGCGAAAGTAAAATGATCAAAAGTACAATTAGCAAAAGTATAATAACTGATGGAAATTCAGTTTTCTGCATTACCAAAGACCTCCCATGTGGCATACGAGTGAGAGACTCTCGATGCAGGTGGCCGTACGTGCCTGCCTCGAGAGTCTAGATCCACTTGCGTTCGGACCGCACCGATTGCCGCTCGCAATGAAAGATCTTCCAGCCGAGTCGTCCAGAGAATGAAAAGGATGCGTGTGACTTGCTTTTGCAGATGGCGGGACACATTATATCCGGGAAGGGTGATATAGTGTTGGGTCAGGAATACACCGATTTCGACAAGGGTCTCGAAGAAGGTATCGAGGGGGCCGTTTTGGGCTTCAATCTAATATTGGCCTCGGCGTTCGATTCTCCGGCGGGATATTTCGAAAGGAACAACTTCGAGGATAGCGGATTGAATCCTGGGTCCTATGGTTCTGGCATAATGTCTTCGCATCCTGTATTCGAGCGAATACCATTGACTGCATTCGGCTACACCGAATCTACATCGTTGGATCCTTTCAAGCGATCCTACCGCAGCATCCGTCGAGCCACGGTGAGAAAGACGCGAACGAAGCGGAAGTTCGGCTCGGTCGGTAACTGGCAAATCGGGAATTTTGGGCCACCGTTGGGCCGGCAACTCATCGAAATCACCTATGCGAATTGTCAAGAGGGCCGGGGCAGTCCCAAAATCGGCGGCGATCTCATGCTCGTCTCGTGGACCAGAACACCGGTGCGGGTCTTCGGTGGGGCCGTTATCAAAAACGTGAAAAACATTTGCGGTCAATTTTGAAACAATGTCTACCTTCCTTCCTCGATCGATGCAGACTCGGCGGCTTCGTGTACATACAGCGTATTATTCTACATGTGCTTCCTTTAGCCTAAGTTTGACGAGAAAATAAATTTATTTTTTATACTTGTGTAACTCTGTTGCGATATGAGAATTGCGATTTTTTTATCACCGTCGTACGAGGTGTACAAGTTAAAGTTGGACACCTTGTTCCATGTTTCGCTCGAACGTGTCGAATGTAAGATTTAGCACAAGGGCACTGACCCTTCGGTAATCGATCTGTTCGGGACACTATGGTCTACTTTTAACGATAAGTGAGAAAATTGAAAATCACGAGTTCCATTTACATACCGCGAAAAATTAATATATTTTTTATACTTATGTACTATGCGCGATATAAGATTTACCATTTTTATATAACTATAATTATACAAGTTAAATTTGTACACCTTGTTTCATTTTTTGCTCCGAACTATCGACCCGTGAGAAATAGCACGAGAACGGAAACTAACTCTTCGGTAATCGATCCGCTCGAGACGCTATAAGCAACTTATAGCTATATAAGTAAGAGACTGGAAATCGCAAGCTCCATTTACGTTCAGTGAATAATTTTACATGTACTCCTTTTAGATTTAGCTTGACGTAAAAATGAATATATTTTTTATACTTATGTACTCTGTGCGATATGAGAATTATCATTATTCATGTAACTATAATTATCCAAGTTAAATTTGTACACCTTGCTTAATTTTTTGCGTCGAACTATCGATCTGTTCGAGACCTTATAAGCAGCTTGTAGCGATAAGTGAGAGAATGAAAATCACAAGCTTCGTTTACTTTCCGCAAATAATTTTACAATGTACTACTTTTAGATTAAGCTTGACGTGAAAATGAATATATTTTTTATACTTATGCTTTTTAATACTTTTTTTTTACTTTTTTTTTACTACGCGATATGAGAATTATCATTTTTTCATATAATTATAATTATGCAAGTTAAATTTCTACACCTTGTTTAATTTTGCTCCGGACTATCGACCCGTGAGAAACTGCACAGGAACGGAAATTGACCCTTCGATAATCGATCTGTTCGAGATACTATAAGTAACTTTTAACGATAATTAAGAGGCAGAAAATCAGAAGTTCCATTTCCGTACCGCAAATTATTGTACGTTTACTTCTTTCAGTCTAAAATTGTCTTATACTTGTGTATTTACAATTACACAATTGTACACACAGAAAAATAATTTATTTGACAGCGACCGTTTATTTGGTTTAAGTAAAATATTTATTTGATTTAAATAAATATTTATTTAAATTAAATCAATATTTTACTTAAACCAAATAAACGGTGGCCATCAAATAATTTTTTTCTGGGTGTAATTTGAGAATTACATTTTTCCATACAACTGTAATTATGCAAGTTAAAATTCTACACCTTGTTTCATTTTTTACTCCGAACTATCGACGCGTGAGAAACAGCACAGGAACGGAAACTGGCCCTTCGATAATCGATCTGTTCGAGAAACTATAAGTAACTTTGAACGATAATTAAGAGGCAGAAAATCACAAGTTCCATTTCCATACCGCAAATTATTTTACGTTTACTTCCTTCAGTCTAAAATTGTAGTGAAAATAAATATATTATTTATACTTGTGTACTTACAATTACACAATTGTAATTTGAGAATTACAATATTTCATATAATTATAATTATCCAAGTTAAATTTCTACACCTTGTTTAATTTTTTGCTCCGGACTATCGACCCGTGAGAAACAGCACAGGAACGGAAATTGACCCTTCGGTAATCTACACCGAATCTATATCTATCTATATCTATATCTATAGCACTATAACTGTACCTAGACAAAAAAATTATTTGACAGCCACCGTTTATTTGGTTTAAGTAAAATATTTATTTGATTTAAATAAATATTTATTTCATTTAAGTAACTATTTACTTAATTTAAAGAAATATTTATTTAAACCAAATAAATAGTTTACTAAAAGTAAATAAACGGTGGCCGTCAAATAATTTTTTTTCTGGGTGTGTATCTATAGCACTGCGAGCAACTTTTAGCGATAAGTAAATGGAAGAAAATCACAAGCTCCACTTGCTTATACCGCCAATTATTTCACATGCACAATTTTTAGTCTAAGCTTGACATGAACGCGAATATTTTTTTAATACTTGTCTACCCCGCGTCGCCCGTACGAGGTGTGCAGCTTAAACTTGTACGCCTCATCGATCTGCTCGATACACTGCATGCAACTTGTAACGATAAGTACGGGGGAAAAAAATCACAAGCTCCATGCTCTGACGGTTCTGACAGCAAGTGTCTCCGCCCTCGGCACATCGCAACGCCTCGATGCCTTTTTTAACCATCACATATGCACATATGACATATGCATAAGTTGGCGCGCTATGTGATTACGTATTTTCCTTCTTTCTTTCACGCACGTGTACGCCCCTGTCCGTCATGTTATCTTACACGCGCGCATTACTGCACCCTATTTTACCTGTATGCGTCATATTACATACTTTCCATAATATCGTGCAAGGTTGACCGGAAACGCGCTGGTCAAGTCCAAGGCGAGCCGCGATCACGGTAAATACCCGTTTGAGGAAATCCTTTAAAAATTGATTTTGTTAATTTTATTTTGGAGCTCCAGTTCTTGATTTTTAAAAATGCCGCAACTCAAACACCTGCCGATCTAACCGGTTCAACCTTGACGATAATAAAATAAATTCCTTGACGATAAAAAAATAAATTTGTTGACGATAAAAAACTAAATTTCTTGACGCTAAAAAATAAATTTCTTGACGATAAAAAAATAAATTTCTTGACAATAAAAAAATAAATTTCTTGACGATAAAAAAATAAATTTCTTGACGAAAAAAAAAAAAATGTCTTGATGATAAAAAAATAAATTCTTTGACGCTAAAAACTACATTTCTTGACACTAAAAAATAAATTTCTTGACGATAAAAAAAAATGAATTAAAGTTTTTTTTGCCGATTGAAATTCAGCCGCGTTTCGAGTCGCTGCGAGGTCGCAATTTGGCTGAAACTCGTCACTTTATTACGAGAACTCATGAGAGCCGTCCTATTGTTGTAACGTAAACGTTGCGTTGCAAATTGCCGAGCGAGTGTTTTATGCAGAGAGATCGTTTGGTGCAAAACCCGGTTGTTTACAACTTTCGCTCGGGCCAAGTTCCACCGGTCAGGTGGAACTTACCGGCGTAGTGTCGAACGTATGCTGTTTCACATTCTCTCGAGCGTATTGTGTTATATAGCCGTTGCATCGCTGTGCCAAAGATTCGTTCGCAACAGTGTGTGGCTTTGTACTTTCGAGCATACGTCATCATCGAGGGACGCCGCGGCTACTCTCGATGCCGGTCACCGGGGATATTATGTCGTAATGGGCGCAGATCTTGGATTTCACCGCCGGACAAGATCGTGAGTTCGTGCATTGTGTATCACGGCGGACAACACCGCCGGACACTCGAATTCGTGAGATCTGGTTCTCTTTTACTTTCACCAAAAATCGCTCCGACGTGACTCCTACAAATACATTTTAACTATATTATAAACGACGCACCGAGAAATAACAAAACTATTTCACAGATCCGCAAATAAATATTTATAGGAATTAAGTAACTATTTATTGAAATCAAATTAATACTTATTGGAATCAAATAACTATTTATTGGAATTAAATAAATATTCATTGGAATTAAATAATTATTTATTCGAATCAAATAAATATTTATTTGGATTAAATCAATATTTGTTAAGCGGGCACCTGTCAAATAAAAAAAAATCTGGGTGCAAATAAGAGTGTCTGCCTTGCAGCGAAAAAAGTTCTTTTCCGAATATCCTTTGGGAGACGCTCCAATGAAACAAAAATAATAGGGAGTAAATAGAAGCGGTGTTAGCTCGAGGGTATTTGCGCGCGGCGAGTGCCAGGGGGTCCAATTGATCGAATCACGCCCAATCGAGAGTATGGAACGTTACGATAGTCAGCTATTACGGACAAACTTGTAGTCACAGCCAATTATTCCCTCAATTACGTGAGCCGCCATCTACAGTGTCGAATTGATTTCGTAAAAATCTTTCGCAAGGGCATCGATCGGGCACAATCTGTTGCTCCTCGTGTATTATAATAGACAGTGCTGCACCACAGTGATTACCCGGAATCCAACCCACGGGCGACGACTTATAATTTTCGACCTAATTAATACTGCGTCGATTATCCTGTCTGCACGTAAACACGTAAACGCGAAACTGCTCTGAGATTCAATTACATTTTAAATAAATGTGACCACGTCACGTACAACGTCGATCAGTATATGTCAATAATTTGTCAGCGCGCGTCACGATATGCGATTTACGCTGGGAAAAGGCACGAGCAAACAATAGTAATTTATTGGGTTATTTATAAAAATTAAAAAAAAATGGATTAAGGGATTAATGGAAATCGAGCATTTCAAGAGTATTTCGTGGCCAGATGCCCGCTGTCGGCGATTGACGTTTTGCAAGCCGTCCCTCTGTACACTCGAGTTGATGCGTCATTAGCGAAACTGGGTTAAAAATGAGTGGCGGTTTGTCCTCCGTCGGGACAGTGCTTTCTCAATATATACAGTTGTTCTATGGGTACCTCTTTCGATTACAGCATATTGTTTCACAAATAGATCCGGACGACTGTCGGATGTAGGAATGCCCGTTTTAATCGACGGGTCCACCGCCCCGTTATTGCTGCTACACAGTTAAAATAGGTACCCGCGTTTCTTGTCCACAAGCGTCCGCAATTCTTTTCTTGTTAGTTTTACAAAAAAAGTGGCGTCCGTTTTACAAAATAGTGCCATTTTACAAAAATGTTGCCATTTTATAAAAATATTGCCATTTTACAAAAATGTTGCTATTTTATAAAAATGTTGCCATTTTATAAAAATGTTGCCATTTTATAAAAATTTTGCCATGTGACAAAAATGTTGTCCATTTTACAAAAATGTTGTCCATTTCACGGAAATGTTGTCCATTTTACAAAAATGTTTGCAAATATTGTGTAAAATAAACAAGAAAATTATTTCGGACGTTTGCGGATGAAAAAGTTGGTTAACTGCACAAGTATTTTTTGCTGTGTGCCGCGCGATCGTAATCGTGGGTTTGCCGATTTATTTAATTACAGGAAAGAAGTAAACCCGAGCGGTGCAAATCTTTTTTTCGGCAGAGCAGAATTTGCCTCAAGATAGGCCGAGTGCGAATCGTCGTAATCTCCCCGGTGACGCGGATGCATGGAAATTCCAATCGATCGATCTGGTCGAACCAGTTGCACTGTCACGTTCTGCTGTCGGTAAGGAAACTTAAGCAATCGATTATGCGAGGAGCATGGAACTAAATCGGGATTGCCGGTGCACAATAATGCAATCCGGCACTCCGTTTGCTTAGGTGTTATGTGCCAAGTCGTCGCACAGGTGCGCCGAGACACATTCCGATACTTGCTAATGCGAATTGGTGTCTCCGATTTTGTCCGGGAATGAATTCAATTTAAGACATCGTGTTTTTTTGCTAACATCCACGCCGTAACCCGTGACACTACCGCAGATTACGTCTAGAAAAATAATTTATTTGACGGCCACCGTTTATTTTACTTACACCAAATAAAGGGTGGCCGTCAAATAAATTATTTTTCTGGGTGTAAACAACTGAAAATTTTCTAATAACAGAATATGTATTTTGGGTTCACAACAAAAAATGACCAAAAATTAATCCCCCACCCCGTAGAAATATATATTTTTCGATCCAAAACAGCATCTCGCGAAAGGCGGTTGTTGACAGTGACGTTCAAAAAGTGCCATATTTTTGGGTACAAACGTCGAATACAGGTCTTATAATTTTTTTTAAGGCCCGCCGTTCGTGAGGTTCAATTTGAAACCGGATTCTATACTTTAGGGTGGAAGGAAAATAAAAAAAGTCCTTTTTGTCAAACACCCTAACACACATTTTTTTCTCGTTTTCACTCAAATCTCGAAATTTTTTCCCCCGAACAAAGTTTCCCCTACGAGGAAGCAAACTCGAAAATAAAATCTGTCTTTTAATGACAGCGCAATTAATAAGCTTAGCATCGCATGTCTTCACGTTCCCGATATTTACCATTCAATTCCGAGGTTATTAATGACCAAAATTATATTTCCTCTTCGTCCAAAAAATATAAACGTTTAAAACTTTTGTCAAAGCGTCAATTCCAATATACATTAAAAGTAAACTGAAATAAACTGACGGTCGATCATTAATTTCCGCATTTCGCTTGATCCACGTCGCTGCGGGCATAAAATCTCGGATTTAATGACTGCGCAATTAATGAACTTAGCATTGCATCGATATAACGAAAACCCCTCGTCCACTCTTGGCGTTACCGACATTTACCATTCAGCTTTGAAGTAACTAACGACTGAAATTATATTTCGTTTTTATCCAAGGAATATAAACTTTCGTCAACTTTCGTCAAAGCTTCGACTTCGATGTACTTTCAAAGTAAGCTGACGGCCGATAATTAATTTCCTAGTTCATTTGATTCACGTCGCTGCGGGCCATGAATATGTCAACGTTCGTTGCGCAATGAAAATAAATCTAAAAGAAGGCCGTTTTTTACCATTAGCCAAAATTAACTAGAACACAAAGTTGAATATAATTATTTTATATAATTATTTGATGAAATTAAATTGAATTATTTGTTGAAAAAAAAGAAAATAAATCAAAGTATTTTCGGTAGCGATATTACGGTGATGGGACAAGAGCGGTGGAATGGCAAGACCGCTTGCTTTCGTTTCAATTGGAGTCTCGCGTGCTGACCGGTTGCCCCGATTCCATCCGGTTTTAATATATTATCAAGACGATTCCTGCTCCGAGCGAAATGAAAGGAAGAGCGTGAGAGGAGATTGCAAAATCGGCTGCGTCTTGCGCTCTCTAGAAAACGCGGCCAATCCGTACGTGAGCTAATAGTTTAAGCCGAATAGGATTCGTGATCGAGAACGGCACCTTTTAAATACCAAGCGCACTTCCGTGGAATGGCACAGGCGCGAAGACGCTGAGCAATCAATGTTTTCCTCAATTATTTAACAGTATGCCTGAGGAAGTAACATGAGCAATCTTTTTTTTTTAAAGTCGTCAGGATTGATAATCATAATGACCAAGAGTTACAGCCTACAAATAAATAAAATGTACTTAGTTGTTAGACTGCAGACCATCGATTAAATTACCGGAGCGCATAGTATTTACTTGGAAGGTGTGCACCAATGGGCGAGTTATTATAATCCCCTCATTAAAATGTTTAATTTAGTTTAAGCTAAATGGAATTATTGATCGAAAATAGTACTTTTGCAATACCAAACGCACTTCCGTGAAACAGCGCGGGTGTCCAGAAACTGTGCAATTCATGTATTTTCCAATTATTTGACTATGTATCACGCGCAATTTTTTGTTTACGAAAGTCGACCGGATTGATGATTTTTAAATGATAATCAATTAATATTAAAATAAAAATAATTAAAATGTATGGATGTGTGTAGACTGCAAACCATCACTAAAATTATCGGTGCGTATAGTATTTAGTAGGAAAATGATTATTGCACCAACCAGGGAGTTATGATAATCCCCTCATTAAAACGTTTAATTTAGTTTAATCTAAATGGGATTCGTGATCGAAAATGACACCTTTTAATTCCAAACGCACCGTGCAATTTATGATATTCCCAATTATTTGACAATGTACTTGAAGTATAACGCGCAATATTTCGTTTGCAAAAGTCGAAAGGATCGATAATCATAGTCCCCGAGAATTGTAACCAACAAATAAATAAATAAATAAATAAATCGAATGTACCGAGCTGTTATATTGTAGACCATGGCTTAATTTACCGGCGCTGTTCACCAAAAAGCGGGTTATGATAATCCCCTCATTAAAACCTGTAATTTAGTTTAAGCTACATGGAATTCACGATCGAGATTCGTTAAATGGGTTTCGTGACAACACCTTTTAAATAAAAAACGCACTTCCATAAAATAGCCCATAATATGAGTTATGATAATCCCCTAATTGAAACGTTTAATCTAAATGGGATTCGTGATTGAAAATGGCACCTTTCAAATACCAAACGCACCGTGCAATTCATGTTATTCCCAATTATTTGACAATGTACTTGAAGTATGACGCGCAATATTTCGTTTGCAAAAGTCGAAAGGATCGATAATCATAGTCTCAGAGAATTATAACCGACAAATAAATAAATAAATAAATAAATAAATAAATAAATAAATAAATAAATAAATAAATAAATAAATAAATAAATAAATAAATAAATAAATAAATAAATAAAATAAATAAATAAATAAATAGACTGTACCGAGCTGTGCAGACCACGGCTTAATTTACCGATGCGTATGCACCAAAAAGCGGGTTATGATAATCCCCTCATTAAAACGTGCAATTTAGTTTAACCTACATGGAATTCACGATCGAGATTCGTTAAATGGGATTCGTGATAAACACCTTTTAAATAAAAAAAACGCACTTCCATAAAATAGCCCATAATAGCACGACCATGAAGACACTGCGTGGACTGTGTAACCCATGATTTCTCAATTATTTTTCACGTGCCTCAGGAAGTATCACGCGCGATATTCCGTTTGTAAAAGTCGCCAGGATTGATAACCATAGCCGCCGAGAATTGCGGCCGACAAATAAACAGAATGCACGGAGCTGTTAAACTGCGGACGATCGCTTAATGTACCGGTGCGTGTAGCGTTTAGTTGGATGGTGATTGTTGCACCGTCTCGTGATAATCCCCTCGTTAAGATGCTGTACAGTAACATAACTTTTAGTTACTCGCAATAATGCGACGTTCACGTCTTGCGGGCATCCTGTCCACCTGATCCGGGGTTTCGGAAAGATTTTTGCCGCGGCGTTGTCGCCGACAAGACGAAGTTAATTAGCCATAAATTCCCCAGCTTATTCGTCAACGTTCGGGCCTCGAGGCGTTTCTACGCAACGAGATACGCAGTGAAAGACTTCGGCATCTAATTCCTCTGAGAACATACGCTGCATAGTCTGCGTACAGTCGGACTCCGGCTATTCGACTTCGGACCGAGACTGAACTTGCTAGTCGATTCTACGCAGCGTTTCTCGCCAATTACGTGGGGTTCGACTGTAGCAGACATTCGCTTACCAGCCGGGAATCGTCGTTGTGGAATATTAAATCAGCGCTCTGGTACGAATTTCTTACCTGAAACAAAAAAGAATAATTGGAACGGATTAATGGAAGTGTCTTGGAAGAAATGAGACGCTTCTTAAAATCTTTAATACTGATGGAATTTTTTACCTCCGGAGAGGACTTGGATTTTGCGAACGGGTCATGAGAATTGTGAAAAAAAATTGTTATGCACTGTTTTGGTCAATTATAGATATTTTTTAAATATCAAGGTACTGAAGTTGTTTCTTATTTGCAAATTATTCTCGTTTGTTGCCGAATTAATTGGTGTGTTTTTGAATAAAACGGAAACTTCTTCGAGCCGCCTTAATGTGATAACATTTTTGACCCCCGAAGAGGACTTGGAGCTTGCGAATTAATTGCACTCGAACGAATCACGAGAATTATGAAAAAAAAATTATTACGCACTGTACTGGTCAATTATAGGTATTATAAATAAACAGCCTTTAATTCACGTATACACATTGTATATCTATATCTATATATATTAGATGTAAAAGAGCTTAAAACTTTAAATCAATTACTTGATTTTTCTCTTATCTGCCGATCACTCCGTTTTATTGCCTGACGTCAGCGTTCGATCGCCACTCGAGCTTAACGTATATTAAACATATAATATCTCATATGACGAGATTGCGAATCTGTAACGTCACTCGTTGAATAATGCACGCTCACGCAGTTGGGTTGAACCGGCGCGCCAATCACGAGGCAGCGTGCATCGGCTTCCTCGCGCCTGAGTGGCGCGGCGGTTCGCGTCCGGTTCCCCGCAGACAATGTCGCAAAAATGATAGATCAGAGCACATCGAGGCCACTTGCTCGAGCCCAAAATTTTACGTGCGATTAAATTATGTAATATCGCCGTCAATCAATCACCCTTCAAGGTTTTTCGAATGACCGTCATGAGACACGCGAGTGACTTGAAGAAAAACGAATCCGGTTCGACCTTCCACCCATACATGAATTCTGACATATACGAATGTGTCGGGTCGAATTTCGTTATCGTTTTATCTACGCTTACCGTCCATTAGTCTCAATAAATTTCTATGAGTGTTCTCAACATAATTCTTCGTGCGCTCGAACCTTGGGACTTCGATCACGGAATCATTTCCGGTCGGTCCAATAAACACGACTTATTTGGTCAATCGGTGCAAGAAATATATTTTTCTCGGAACTGAGACCACACACGGTCCATGTGTGGTTTTAATGCCGTTTGCGACCAACAAAGCGCCCGACAGTTAACTTTCCAGTTATTAAAGATAACGAAACTAGACCGGGTAAGTGGCTGACAGATATTACGAAACTCAGGCGTCGTAGATATTCGGAGTCGATAGGATTAAGCGATAGAAAGGCACTCTGTTTGTATTGCTTTTTCATAATCGTCGAAACGGCATTAGCAGTTGATTTTAAAAAATTGGAACGTGGTGCGATTTCAAAATTTGTCATCAACAGCGATGGGTTTTTTTCGGGAATAAAAAGTATCTAATCAACCACCGAAAGGGAATTTAGCAAGCCATTAAAAAATATTTATTACGCGAGACGATTTAAATATTCGTCATCAACGGCGATGGGTTTTTTTCGGGTATAAAAAGTATCGAATCAACCACCGAAAGGGAATTTAGCAAGTCATTTATAAAAATTTAGAATACGATACGATTTAAATATTCGTCATCAACAGCGATGGGTTTTTTTTGGGTATAAAAAGTATCGAATCAACCACCGAAAGGGAATTCGCGAACCATTTATAAAAATTTAGAACGCGAAACGATTTAAATTTTCGTCACCAACAACGATGGGTTTTTTTCAGGTATAAAAAGTGTCGAATCAACCACCGAAAGGGAATTTAGCAAGCCATTTAAAAATATTTATTACGCGAGACGATTTAAATATTCGTCATCAACGGCGATAGGTTTTTTTCGGGTATAAAAAGTATCGAATCAACCACCGAAAGGGAATTTAGCAAGTCATTTATAAAAATTTAGAATACGATACGATGTAAATATTTGTCATCGACAGCGATGGGTTTTTTCGGGTATAAAAAATATCGAATCAACCACCGAAAGGGAATTTAGCAAGCCATTTATAAAAATTTAGAACACGATACGATGCAAATATTTGTCATCGACAGCGATGGGTTTTTTCGGGTATAAAAAGTGTCGAATCAACCACCGAAAGGGAATCCGCGAGCCATTTAAAAATATTTAGAACGCGATTCGATTTAAATATTCGTCATCAATACCGATGGGTTTTTTCGGGTATAAAAACTGTCCAATCAACCAACGAAAGGGAATTCGCGAGGCATTTAAAAATATTTGATATTAAAAAATTTAGAACGCGATTCGATTTAAATATTCGTCATCAACAGCGGTGGGTTTTTTTTTCAGGTATGAAAAGTATCGAATCAACCACCGAATCGACCCGGCCGGAAGCGCTCAGCCTGGGTATCAGTCGATTGGCTAGGTCAGTCAATTAGCAAAGTCGGTTAAAGATTTACGGCGAACGCTTCGCCCGTAATCCAGTAAACGAGCGAGCCAGTTTGTGGCAAACGGCATCATTCAGCGCCTGCTGCGTGTCGAACGAATTTCACGCGTCCAGATACACGTTTAGTAATCCAGCAGTCCCAACCCGGAATCGCGAGCCCATGGACCAGCGTGGAGTTTCGAGAGAAAGTTTTTTTTACCTCGCTACATATAACTTCTGCTGATACTCGGCGGCATAAAAAACGAGCTGGCACGCTCGCGGCAAAGTTTTTTTCTACAGGGTTCAACATTTTTTTTATTTTTTATTTTTCATTTAAAAAATTTTTTTTTTCTTATGGTCCGCAAGAAGAATTAGACAATTTTCGCATTTTTCAGTCGCAAGCTCTATTCGCGTTATAAAATATCAATGAATCTTTGCAACGCGATTTACTCGCGCAATTGTTGATGACCTCGTTTTCGAGATAAATATTATTGTCATTATCACCTAGTTACGAAGTCGCACGGTTACATAGTTGGAATTAACATAATAAGGTCACATATTCGAGAAAGTATTCGCGCGGGCAGCCGCCGACTCACGTAAGAGAGAAATAGTTTACTTGTAATAATCTACTTTAATTACTACAATAGTTGTTTAATTACGATCATTCACTTTAATCTCAATGTAGAACCAGATCAATTATATCATGACTTTTACATTGAATTAAATGTACCAGTTTTTGCATACAAACTTCCAGTCCGGTACATTAAATTTATAATTTTATCTTTAACGATCCATGCTCGTCGATCTATGTGCTCATAAAAAATAAGTTTGAATCAAGTGAAGATTCGGGCAGGGACCTTCGAATTAATATTTAATTGGCCGAACAAAATATTTTAATGCCTCAAAAATCTTTCGATGAAATATTCAAAAAATTGTTGAACTGATGAATATTTTATTTTAATTTGACCAACACATTGTTTATTTGAACGTTCCTGCCCGAAGGTTTGGTTGATTCAACCTATTTTCTATCAGTGCTAATTCATAACTGACAACTTTTACACGCTATTGTCCCGACGCATTTTTTTGTTGCTTTCTCATACAAATTTTTTTTACCCATAATAAAGCTTTTATTATGGTTAAAAAAAAAATTTGAGATGTGCATGTGAGCGTGCGTGCGTGTCAGACGCCAAAAATTGAAACCGCTATAACTCGAGAATGCCTCGACCGATCAAGCTGAAATTTCACACACCGCATGTGTGGTTAATAGTCAATGTTTTTATACAGGGTGTCCATTTTAATCTTACACCTGATTTATCTCGAAAAATACGGCACCGATCAAAAATTGAGTTCAATGAAAGTTTTAGGGTTCGAAGGGGACGTTAAAAAAAAGTTTTTTTTGTACCACAATTCAAAATGGCGGCGCTAAGATGGCCTACATGTTTTTTAAAAAATGGAAACACGACATTTCTTTCTCACTATAAAATTTGTCGGATCAAAACTAACAACTTTTGTAGGAACGTTTTTTTGATAAAGTCCCTAATTTTTGGGGTAGAACACAATTTTTGACTATTTTAGCGTTATCCAGGATGTACCACGAGGAGGTAAAGTCCTTAACATCTCAAGTGTAAGTGTGCGCGCGTGTGTATGTGTGTGGGTATGTGTATGGGTGTGTGTGTGAATAAGACGCGAAAAAATCAAACCATTATAACTCGAGAATACCTCGACCAATCAAGCTGAAAT
>JAPYZD010003788.1:0-12383 GCA_030522725.1 Ichneumoninae sp. B BG-2022a
CGTATTCAGAAAAATAAACGAATCATTTTCATAAAAAAAAAAGTTTTGTTGCCGGATAATTTGTTAACCAATTAATTTTTTGATGAATTTGTTAATAACCTTTTGCAATTATTATTATACAAAATTAATCTTCTCAGTACCTTTAGTATACATGATTTTTTTCAGATTTTTACACCATCAAGTAGTACTTGCAATTTTCTCTTATTGTTGTCGAACTTATGCGAAGTCAGCGCGCAGCGAGACTCCCTCTTTAATATTCTGCGGATGAGAAATACGACTGGAGATACTTTCGCAGCTCTTCGGATGGCCTTAAATCCCAAGAACCTTCGCGCCATCTATCGGTGGAGGCTTCAACCTACAAGCCACAGACGTATTTTCTTTATCCCCCTTCAATCTATTCGATTCTTCACGGTACCGACCGACAAGTGAACGTCCCTGCTAAAACGGTGTCTGGATTACTGGCGACCGGTCATGTAAATAACACCACATTCGCCTGGAGACAGTCTGGAAAAACTACATTGCCGATTTTGACCGTCGGTCAAAATCGAAGACGCCTTGAAGCATATCATCGATCAATCAATTATAAAGTTCCCTCTAATCCTCCTACACTGAGAAAAATAATAGTATTTTCTACCATAGGGTAAAAGTGGTGAATATGGCCCACCTCGATTAACACGTAAATCAATGATATATGGACCGAGCCATATTCCCCACGTTTACCCTACCAATAGTTCCCGGCGGGAACGTCTATATAGATAGTTTTTGATAGTATATATTCAATTGGTTAAATTATAATTATTATTGCAACCATGATTTTTTGACACTGTTATAATTATAAAATGTAAACTTTCCCCCTGGCAACTATTGTTTATGGTATAAAGTCAGTATTGCTTTATACCATACTGCAATATAATATAATTATACCATATTGCTGTATAAAGTCAGTTGCTTTTACTGCGTTATTTTTTCTCAGTGTACCTAAAGAAGTCCATATAACAAACCTACCTGAAGAAGTTTCGTATAACAAATACAAAAACGTGAAAGAGTTATCGCGTAATTCGTGCCGTGGCTGGATATTGCACGAGGCTGGATATTGCACGAGGCTGAAGCTGGCAGCAATTAATACGAACCTTCAGCTGCACCGCGATTAAAAGAAAAAAACAAACTCGCCTTTCGACAATGATCGTTGCCCGCTTGACTTTGGACCGAAGCTGATGGCGATTGAAAAATGCATCGACTTATTCCCTTCCATTGAAAAAAATAAAAAATGATATTCATATTTTTCCAGAGTCGAACGAGAAGTTATTTTTCAATAGTTTTACCGCGCGTGATTTATTTGATGCGTAGAAGACGATGACGAGAGTATTTTTCAAGTCTGAAGAGTCATTTGCATGTCGTTTGCTATTAGAAATATAAGTAGCGCCAATTTGCATGTATTACGGTGGTCAGGTTACGACATTACCAATCCTACGAATCTGTAATTTAATGAAGTGACGCTTTATCGTTGGATTAATACTTTAATACGGTTTGATGTTAGATTTATCGATTATCGTCAATGGTTATACATTGTGGTATTTCGCTGTCTACATTGCCAATACACATGCGCGTAGATGCTCTGATAATTGATACGATTACATGTCTATAAATACATCGCATGCCTAACATTATAAGGACTTGTTATCTGTATATGGGGCATTCGAAAAATCTGAAAAAATGCACACTGATTTTTTCTGGTATTGTTCACTTCAGAAAAATTGATATTTGAGATCCGTTGCTCCATCGATAATTGGAAATGTTATGACCGAATAAAAAATAAAAATTCCAATTATGATATGAGAAACTAAGAACTTGCGCAAAAGTAAATATTGAGATCTGATTATCGTGGGGTGCTTAAAAATCATATTTAAATCATAGAATCAGTGTGCACTTTTTCAAATTTTAAAAAAGGCGTGTTCGGCGTTGGCTTTTTGGAATTGAAATTTTTTATTTCACTGGTGACGTAGAGGATCCGAAAAAAATCGCAAAACTCTCACGTGTCGATATTAACATCATACTAAAAAAGTCTGATAAATACACACACGACTACAATCTCGATTTTTTTTCGAAAACATAGTTTTTTCGATGACAAAGCAATATGAACAGAATCGACATGGGCTGCTGATTCGACGTGAAATGCTCCATATATGCATAGAAAATATGCCCTCTTGGCTTTTATCACACCATATGCGTACGCGGATTCAGATACGTCGATAAACGCGCACGTTCGAATCGTAGAAGATGCAGAAAAGTTTATTTGCCATAACTGCTGAAACATGCAGTGTCATTCGCATTCTTACGAGGTCGACATATAGCGGCATCTCACTCGGTCGACACGAGGCACATATTCTTGTCGGGAGATAAGTGAGCGTAAGATTCAATATACGAGTAGTTTTATCATAATCGATAAAAGATTATTTACTAGCTACGACGTTACAGAGTAGATAATCGTAATACGTCGAGAACGATGACCATACAGACAAATCAACATTTTGCTTCTTCCCATAAAAAGTTATCTTTCACTCCGAATACATCGGATTTATGGCGCAGCTTTTGTCTTTTCTCAGCGAAAGACCTTGTGGAATTATTAGCAAAGAATCCATGTCTATTTATCACATATGTCTTCTGTCTACTGTCTCTAATCTAATCTTGCGTATTGTACCACTAGAATAGCAGCGATTCAGGAAGAACCGAAAGAAAGCACTAAGAAATAAAAGCATGACAGGAATGACTCTGAAGTTATGAGTTGGCTATTTATAAACAAAGTTTTTATTTGTAACAGCAACTCCAAGTATCCGAAGAAAATCACCGTGACGGCCCATACTGACGTTTATAATTCGGGCCGATTTACGAAGTACCACATTGTGCACCCCATAAGGGCAATATGTCCAGAATTCCCATTGTACCTCATGCTCTCAGTGTTTATTTATTTATTTATTTATTTATTTATTTAATTATTTATTTATTTATTTATTTATTTATTTACGGGGACCAGCCCCTTTTACATAGTTTTTTACACTTTTTAAAAAAAGTTTTTATAACAAGAAAATAACAAATTGCACAAGATCATCTCTGGTATAGCGTTTAAGAAAAAAATAGGTTTGGGAGGAATCT
Source organism: Ichneumoninae sp. B BG-2022a (assembly GCA_030522725.1). NCBI lineage: Eukaryota > Metazoa > Arthropoda > Insecta > Hymenoptera > Ichneumonidae > Ichneumoninae sp. B BG-2022a. The sequence goes on from JAPYZD010003788.1 coordinate 3,151, forward strand.
GTATGGCTGCATGAGACTAGTTGAGGATGCCCGGCCCTCTACTCGTAGCGAAAAATAGCATTCCGCATGGTGGTTTTAAATTCTCTGATTCCAATAATTCCAATAATAATGTGTTCCAATAATTTTTTCCGAAAATGTGCTGGTACCAAATTTCAGGGTGCCCATTTTTCTCCGGTCTACCCATGTTCTTCCAAAGGTGTGTTAGTTGTCCTACATGACTCGATATTCGGCGGCAGCTCGGCAGACCTTACGTTCGTGGAGTTTGCGTCAAGAATTCCCTTGGTCCATCACAAAAGGTGGTCGCGGGTCGTAATTACGGCGTTACGGTGCATAAATCGGTTCCCTGTCACGAACACCAATTTCGCGTCGTATGTGCTATTCACTTCATCACACATCGGAGTAGCTCATTTGGGAAATAATATTTGCGCGACAGCTCGGCAGACCTTACGTTCGCGGAGTTTTCGTCAAGACTTTCCTTGGTCCATCACAAAAGGTTGTCGCAGGTCGAAATTACGGCGTTACGGTGCATTTATTCTACCGGATGCATAAATCGGTTCTCTGTCACGAACATCAATTTCGCGTCGTATGTGCTATCGCTTCATCTCACATCACAGTAGCTCATTTAGGAAATAATATCCGCGCGGAAAACTACGATGGCGAGACTGAAACGACACGACCACGCGATTACAGTTTTGAATCTCATTGTCACTGTCGGCAATGCAGCGAGACATATGCGTCACAAACTCCGCTCTGAGCGATAACTTACGTAATGAGGTACACATTTTTAAAAATCTGCATTATTCCGTCACAAGTGATGTTATGACGGAGTTGTCCGCCGGCAAAGTGGGGCTCAAGGTCGACCGGATGGATGTTATAAATGGAAGTGCATGTCAGATGAAATAAGTTAGTTCGCGGGTGATAATCGGATTAAATAGAACTCGCGCTTTCCGCGCGCGTTAAGATCGGCGACCTGCAGCGTTGGATTCGACGCCGATTTAGATTGAACCATGGCAATTTTAACTGGACACTGGGGACTCGACGGGATGATCTTCGTGATCGCCTCGATCGTCGGATTCTACATGTACATGACCCGTAAATTCCTGTACTGGAAGAAACTCGGTGTCGAGGAATTGTCGCCGACACCGTTCACCGGAAATTTCGCCGATTGCCTACTGATGAAGGTGTCGCCCGGCGAATTCGTCAGGAACCTCTACAATCGGGCCGCGGGTCTGCCCTACATAGGATTCTACATATTCGACAAACCGTTCATCCTGGTTCGCGACCTCGGTCTCATAAAGAACATTCTCGTTCGGGATTTCAGTTACTTCGCTGACAGATACGCGGCCGCGAGTCCGGACGACAATCTCGGGAAGGCCAATCTCTTCATGGTGAAGAATCCTGCTTGGAAAGTTCTCAGAACGAAGCTCACACCGATATTCACGTCGGGCAAGCTGAAAAAGATGTTCGAACTTATGCTCGAGGTCGGTGATGATCTCGACACTCACCTCGACTCTCTCGATCTGAAAGGTAGCTAAGTTTTTGTAGTTGGAAAAATTGTAAAAAAAATAAGTAAAAATCGGTCTGTTGTGGTTAATTGAGGTCATCATAACTATGATGAATCATCATAACTATTCGTAAATTTTGTTGAAGGCAACGGGCGGACTCTGGAGATGAAAGAGTTGTGCGCAAAATTCACGACGGATCTCATCGGCACGACGGCCTACGGTCTGAAAGTCAATTCGCTGAACAATCCGGACGCCGAGTTTCGCAAGTGCGGCCGGGAAATCTTTCAATTCGATCTGTGGCGAAGCATGGAGATGACTTCGCTGTTCTTCGCTCCGCAAGTCGCAAAGCCTCTGCGATTAAAATTTTTCTCGAACAAGAACACCAAGTTCTTGCGCGAGGTATTCTGGGAGACAATAGTGCAGCGAGAGAAGTCGGGTGAGAAGCGAAACGATCTCGTCGATCTGCTCATCGAATTGAAGAGGAGTCAAGCCGACAGTCCTGATAAGAGCATTTTCGGTAATGTGCAGGAAGAAAATCATTATCACCGATGGTGATAAAAAGTAGTATATTATGTTAGAAGGGAGGAAAGTGCGTCTTTTCACCGAGTGTGAAGTTTGATGCCCGAGCGAAGTAGGGGCAGAAATTCACACGAAGTGAAAAGGCACTTCCTTCCGAGTGACATACGCTATTTTTTCCCCGACTGTGCTAAAAAGTGGCCATATTTCTATGCCTGGAACGCGGATGGAAATTGGCCAAGACTTGACGAGCGGGACGATAAGTGAACTTTTCCTCCCGCCAAATTACTTTTCCTCCCGCTAAATCATTTTTCATCCGGCTAAATTACTTTTCATCACACGGTGCGGAAATGGCCACTTTTCCGCCCGATTCGCGTACGTAAAACCGAAATTTTCGCACCGTGTGATGAAAAATATCGTACATCCCTCATGCGAAACACTTTTTCTAGCTCGTGGAGTAATGTACTATTTTCTCCCGCTAAATCAATTTTCCTCCCGCTAAATCGCTTTTCCTCCCACTAAATCACTTTTCCTCCCGCTAAATTACTTTTCCTCGCGCTGGTTACGAACGGCGACTTTCCACCCCCGTTACAGACATGAAATAGGGCCTTTTTAGCGTAGTCGGGAAAAATAGTATATTACTCCACGAAGGCGAAAAACGAAAAAAGTATTTCGCACGAGGGATGTACGAAATTTTTCATCACAAGGTGCGAAAATGGCGGTTTTACTCACGCGAAGACGGCGGAAAAATTGCCATTTCCGCACCGAGTGATGAAAAAATCATTTTATGGTGCATTATCTTAAATGTTCTTAAAATTCATCGTTGCAGAATTCGAGGGTGACAACTTGGTCGCCCAAGCCGCAGTATTCTTCACCGGTGGTTTCGAGACCTCCTCCACAGTCCTGAGTTTCACAATGTACGAGCTCGCCCTTGCGCCCGAAATTCAGACGAGATTGCGGACTGAGATCAGAGATGCCCTGGAGGCCAGTGGTGGAAAGATAACGTACGACATGGTCGGTGTACAGTATTGCAGGGACATCGCAAATTTGAAGATAGTTTCGTTAATGGTCCGTTCTCCAGGTGATGACACTGCCCTACATGGACATGGTCGTATCTGAGACACTGCGAAAGTATCCACCGCTTCCCTTCTTGGATCGCATGACGACCGCCGAATACAAGGTGCCCGAAACGAATCTCGTCCTCGAAAAGGGTTTGCCTATATACATTCCGATGCTTGGACTGCACTACGATCCGGAATACTATCCAAATCCGGAAGCCTTCGATCCGGAAAGATTTACAGAGGAAAACAAGAGGAACCGTAAGCCCTTCACCTACATGCCTTTCGGAGATGGACCTCACGTTTGCATCGGTATAGAATTATTAATTCATTTTTTCTCAATACCGTAGACTCATAGGGGAAAAGTGGGGAATATGGCCCAGTCCATATATCATTGATTTACGGGTTAATCGAGGTGGCCCATATTCACCACTTTTACCCTAATTATCGTTTTTGTTATTCTTATTCTTTTTACCTCACCGTTTTTTGCAGGTCTAAGATTGGGACTGTTGCAAACGAAACTCGGGCTTATTAAGATCATAAAGTCCTACGAATTGTCACCGTGCAAGGAAACCCTGATTCCGATGAAGTTGAATCCAAAATCATTGCTCACCGCGCCCGACGGCGGTTTGTTTCTCAACATCCGGAAGATTACAACTCAAGCTGGTTGACAACGCGACTGTTGACTAAAACCGCAAGAACCGTGTGTCGAACTGTGTGTGTAAAGTGGCGGCATATGTAAAAATGTGTACATTATTCAACGTGATCTACATGATAAGCTGTTTGTATCCGAACATTTTTGTAGGACAATAAAACAAAAACAAAAAGGTCAAACGTGGTGCCATTGAACTTGAGTAAAAATCGCAGCATCTTCTATTCACGAATTCACCACGCAAGGCCAAAACAGAGTGTCTTGTGTAAGAATCTCCAAGGTATCGCACATGGGCGTACATATTCATCAGCCATTAACGGTGATCGGTGACAATAGTAATTACGCATGATTGCCAAGACCGTTGCGACGTTCCGAGAAACATCGCTATAGCTTTACCGACATCGAGTAGGAGACACGCACAGCGCAACTGTACAGACGCGTATCGTTGCACCGATGGTCTGACACCGGGAGGATCAAGAGAGATCATATCTCGAAGCCAAGTTATAGACTGCGCTCACAATTATACCGTACGAACTTTTGACGTTGGATCGTCGATGTAATCGTAGCAGTGCCAGCAACAACGATGATGCACTATTTAATTTTCCCTCTCCGCGATCTCGTTAGATATCAAGAAGCGACGACGAGTGCATTCTCAGTCGATGGGGACAGTCAAGTGGGGAACGGTGAAAATCGAACCGCTCTTATTCTACTCAGATGTCGATCAAGTACCGTCACCAGTAACCGGTAATTCCGTAACGCAGCGTCGAACTTGGCTGAGCAGCTCATCTATCGTGATCTGATTTAAATCGAAAATTGAAGCTTCTCTCGTGATTTTGTTTGAAGTGAAAATTTAAGTGATCATTCGGTATCACAGAATACGGTTAAACTATGGCTCTTCTAACGAGTTACTGGGGCCTCGACGGTATGATCCTCATGATAGCCGCTATCGTCGGGGCTTACATGTACATGACGCGAAAGTTTCTTTACTGGAAGAAACGCGGTGTCGTCGAGATATCGCCGACACCTTTCACCGGAAACTTCGGCGACTGCATAATGATGAAGAGATCACCCGGCGATCTACTGAAGGACATGTACGATCAATTCCCGAATCTGCCATACGTCGGTTTCTACGTGTTCGACAAACCGTTCTTACTGGTGCGCGATACGGAATTCATTAAGAATATTCTTGTTCGTGACTTTAACTATTTCGCGAACCGATACTCGTCTACGAGCTCCGACGACGTTCTCGGCAGTGCGAATCTCTTGATGGTGAAAAATCCCGCGTGGAAATTGTTAAGATCGAAACTTACGCCGGTCTTCACGTCGGGTAAGCTCAAGAAGATGTTCGAACTGATGATCGAAGTCGGTGTGGATCTGGAAAATCATCTGGACTCGCTCGATCTAAAAGGTAGCTGGACTTTTGGAACAAATTTTTAAACAAGAAAATGTTCGCCGAACGGCTTTTCGTCGAAATTATTAATGCATTTTTATTCGAGGCAAGGGCGGCACGATAGAGCTGAAAGAACTGACCGCAAAGTTTGCGACCGACATCATTGGTACTACAGCGTACGGTCTCAAAGTCAACTCTTTGAACAACCCTGACGCCGAGTTTCGAGCGAATGGACGCGAAATTTTCACGTTCAATACCTGGCGCGGTATGGAGTTGACATCCATCTTCTTCGTTCCCCAGATCGCCAGGCCTATGGGTTTCAAGTTCTTCACTAAAAAGAGCTCAGAATTTCTGCGACAGGTTTTCTGGAACACGATAATCAGCCGTGAGAAATCGGGAGCGAAGCGAAACGATCTCATCGACCTGATGCTCGAACTTAAACACAATCAGACCGAGGAGGATAAAAAAATTTTCGGTAAAGTTACAACGAATGCAACTAAGTTAAAATATATCACCAGATCTTCAGAATTATTTTTATTACCTTCGTATCAAAAGAGTTCAGAATTATTTTTATTACATTTGTATCAAAAGAGTTCAGAATTATTTTTATTACCTTTATATCAAAAGAGTTCAGAATCATTTCTATTATTTTTGTATCAAAAGGGTTCAGAATTATTTTTGTTACGCTTGTATCAACCTTCGGAACTTGTTCGAAGATGTAATGTTCGGAAAAAAAGTAAAAATTACAAAAACTTAAACGATTTTCAGAGTTCGACGGTGATAACTTGGTCGCCCAAGCCGCGATATTCTTTACAGGCGGCTTCGAGACTTCGTCCACAACCATGAGCTTTGCAATGTACGAGCTCGCACATGCACCCGAAGTGCAGAACAAATTGCGGGAGGAGATCAATGAAGGGATCGAAAAGAACGGTGGAAAGATAACATACGAAATGGTAGATATACTGTACACTGCTCGTCATTGACGTCAGGCTTTCGTGGATATCTTGCCTGGATAAAGCTTCAAACTCTAACGCATCATTTTTCTTAATCCATCGTCCTCCAGGTGATGACCCTTCCCTATTTGGACATGGTCGTATCTGAGTCACTTCGAAAATATCCACCTCTGCCCTTCTTGGATCGTGTGACGACTGCCGATTATAAGGTGCCAAATTCGAATCTCGTGCTGGAGAAGGGGACGCCTATTTACATTCCTATGCTTGGATTGCACTACGATCCCGAATACTTTCCTAACCCGGAAGTTTTCGATCCGGAGAGATTCTCGGAGGAAAATAAGAAAAACCTAAAACCTTTCGTCTACATGCCATTCGGCCTTGGACCCCACAGCTGCATCGGTATGTAACTACAAATTGACGAAAACATAGGGGAGGCCGGGGCAAAATGGCACAGCGGGGTAAAACGGGACAGTGAGGGCAAAACTCAATTTTCCAATAATTTTAGCGTGCCCAATTTTATCCCAACGATACGTCCGGATTTTCAAACCCGTTGTGCCCCACCTACCACCATCGGCACCATCCAAAAGCTATTGGACAATTGCGTTTTGTCTCGTAATCCCGTTTTGCCCCGGTGTGCCATTTTGCCCCGGTGTCCCCTACGTGTAACGACCACACGAATACAACCATCCTTCTTTTCTTAAAAAAAAATTAATTACTTATTGTCGTTTTCAGCTATGCGCCTAGGGTTACTGCAATCGAAACTCGGGCTTATTCACATCATATCGAACCACGAGCTGTCACCATGTAAGGAAACGTTGACCCGGATTAAATTTAATCCAAAATCTATGCTTACCGGTGTAGAAGAAGGCTTGTATTTGAATGTCCGAAAAATCACCAGTCCAGCACGTTGATATATTAACAGGCGAAATGATCTGTATCGTATTTCAAATCAGTTCTATAAAAATGAAATATACCCAGCTGTATAAAAACAAAATATACCCAGCTTGTCTCCGGTAATAACGACTAAAACCGGGTACTGAGGGAAAACTGGTCAACAAAAGAAAGCGGACTACCTCATATATGAGTGCCGACAACAGAATGTAAAAAAAAGAGATAATATCAAAAAGATTGGGTGTCATGGCCAGTCTATATAAAAGATCCGAAGAGCGACCCAAAGAAAACCTCTCAACATGGTTGTCTTTCGGGTTATTTTCTCATCAACGCCGTCGAAACGATCCTAGAGCTTATTCACGCATTCATACATCATGTAAGAAACCGTAGACCGTGGAGAATATAAAATCGTATATTGGTTGACAAAAGATATTATTAGATACAAGTTCGAATATTGAGACGAGATGTGCCCGCTTTGGGGACTCTTCGTAGAATGCCTCGCTAGCTCGGCGGCGCGAGGCGTCTCCTCCTAGTACTTGAGATTGGTGGGTCCTCCGTGTGAGGCCCACAAAGGGTCTTCTATGTCCATGTTATAAACAAAGGGGTCGATAAGTCGTCCATAGACAGTCCGCTGGCTCTGCAGCAGGCGCCGGAGAGACGAGTTGCTTTCAATCGATCGTTTTTGTCATCATGCTGCGGTCATTGATGGAAAAACTGCTCATCCTCAACCAAAGACCCTAACGAAACTGAGGTGACCATTGGCAGACTTCAGTACACTAAAGCCCAATATTCAAAATTGTAACTTGCTATAGACTCGTAGATAACCTTTATTTTGGCGTCGTTTTTCTGTAACCCTTGCAACCATCGTTCTATAGTCTATTTATTTCATTTTTAGCTGCATGGGGATTACTCGAGTCCATCAAAACAGAGTTGCATAAAGGTTAAAAGTTTGCACAAAGCGATCAGTCTTATTTCAGTATACCCGAAGTCTCGTCATAGTCATTGCAACTCGTGGATGCATGTTCACACTGATAAAAAAATACGGTTGAATCAACTAAGATTCGGGCAGGGACGTTCAACTAAATATTTTTTTGGTACAGCCAAAAAATTGGTTAGTTCAACAATTTTTTGGTTGATTTCACCAAAATACTTTTGGATAATTAAAATATTTTGCTCGGCCAACAAAATATTTATTTGAACGTCCATGCCCGAATGTTAGTTGATCCAACTGTACTTTTTTATCAGTGTACTCAACCCTAGTGCGACTGCGACTACGAAGCAACCCCGAATCCGTGGTTGCACCAGTTCCATTATGGCAATTGGTCTTTTTTTCTGTCGTTATTCCGGACGAAGAGTGTCACGAAACGACCAGTTACTTTTTGGGTGTTTCAATGGTCACTTGACCTGCTAGGGTCAGCCTCCCGTCGAGTGAGGTCCAGCTCTTGTCGTAATAGTTCTTATTCTTATCACACATATTCTAGCTCGCGTGATAAGTCGCCAATAGAAAGTTGTACAGCGGTATGTGCTGTGTATTCCTACATCGCCTCATTACCGGCTAGAGACGCACATCTACAAGCGAACTGAAGACTTGGAACAAAATGAGGGAAGGCGGCTTGATAGCAGAAAAATAGCCAGAGACATAAGAGGAATTTCGGGAAGAGAAAAAAAAACAAGCCGTTATCAACGGCTCTAATCACCCGTCGCAAGTCGGTAGACTAAGTGATCGCAGTTTACACTATGCGTAATTATCTTTTGAGTGAGCAGCTTTCCGGCGGTTTTCGAATATTCGGAGAACTTCACAGAATCGGCATGCACGCTCTTTTGATGTATGCGAGATCTGGAATTTTTTATATCCAACAGAACGGATGCTGTAGACGTTTCAGCGGCCATGGTGGTTTTCGCGACAGTTTATAATATTCAATTCCTTTTTTTATAATATTCAATATATAATATTGAATTACTTTTCGGAAGATTTCGAACGAGATTCGAGTGCACGCCGAATCGTCATTAAGGAGGGAATTTGACAACAATAAGAGAAAATTGCAAGTACTTCTTGATGGTGTACAGATCTGAAAAATAGTACTTTGCGATACGAGTGCGGTAAAGCGGACTTTATGAGAAGGCTGCGAGGTGAGTCGCACGAGCCGCACGAGTACCACAGGAGCACGAGCGTTTCGGGCGAGTGCTGTCTGTGGTACGAGTGCGACGAGTGCGACTCACTCGCAGTCTTCTCATAAATTCCGCTGCACCGCACGAGTATCGCATACT
>JAPYZD010003789.1:0-12381 GCA_030522725.1 Ichneumoninae sp. B BG-2022a
GATGAATTTGTTAATAACATTTTGCAATTATTATTATGCAAAATTAATCTTCTCAGTACCTTTAGTATACATGATTTTTTTCAAATTTTTACACCATCAGGAAGTACTTTCAATTTTCTCTTATTCTTGTCGAACTTATGCAAAGTCAGTGCGCAGCGAGACTCCCTCCGTAAGGTAAAGGTGCTGATAATTTGAATTTAAACCACAACAAAAAGCCTCGAAAAAATAAAATAAAATGGCTTACAGTTTTTGTTACCGACTGAGCCTGATTCACATAATTCTGAACGATATACTTGAGAATAAAATGGGATCGAACAATTGGTCTAACGACACGATGAATTGCAGGGCTGTTGGAACTGCGGAAGGACAGCGTTGGAGACATGCGGCGGCTGCGGAATAGCCCGATACTGCGGCTCCTTTTGTCAGCATCGGGACTGGGAAGCCGGAGGTCATCATGCCACCTGCAACAACAGCCCGACCCGCGATCGTCCGCGTCGGTCCGCGTCGCGGAGTCCACCGCGAAACAGCACCACCGTGGGAAATGCGAACGACGCCGACAGCAACGGTGCATCGACGGCTACGGCAACCAAATGAAAGTCCTCGCGTGTACGCGAAAATAAAAATTTTTTTTCTTCCCTCCCCTCAAAGTACCAATCGAATTCAATACACGCCGATGAAAAATTCACGTTCAAATATCGTAGAGTCGTGTTATGCCGTCTCTCCTCGAATAAAATTAATTTTTAAAAATATTGCCCATAGCTTATCTATAGAAGTTTATGGGAGTTTAACAATTTTCGAGAATGTATAAAAAAAAATAACAGTGTTAGATATCAGCGATGCACCAATCGCACACCGGAGACGCAGTTTGCACAGCGCGCACGCGTAGAGTATTAAAAAAGAAAGAAATGGATGCACGTAAATTGTTTCTTTTGTCAAACTCGTCGATGTTCTGTAAAGTCAATTTCAAAAGAAAAAGAAAATCAGCATTAGTCTTGCCCAATGTTACCCTAGTCAATTGATAGGCACGAGTAAAAATGAAAGAACTATCTTTACTCAATTCCTGTACGCGGATCGGTAAGATTTTTTTTCGTATATAGATCTATTTCTAGTCATGAATGAAAAAAGAAATTAATTAAATTAAATAAAAGAGGTGAACCTTCGCACGTCCGCGTTTCACCGATCGCAAATGTTAGGGAACTTTGCTCAAATGTAGATTAGTAAACATGATAATTAATGTAATCTTTCTCGAGCGTTATTCACTGTAAAGATCTCCGGCGAATTTCTATATGTATTTATTAACTAACGAAATACATATATTATTCTATATCGTAAATTAACGTTAATCGATGTTCGGCTTATTTGTGAACCAAATTTGTTTATGAAACTGAACGATGCATTTGCATATGCAATGCGTAATAAAAAACAATTATTACGTTGTCTTCGAACGACGCTGCCGACGTAACTTTCGAGCCGTCGCAGTGTCTTTTCTGAATGTAAATTACTTATGCTTGGAGAATTTAAAAAAAAAACGATTGAAAGTAAGTTGGGGTACAAAGATTGGAGCGACGACCGCTTAAGGAGGGTCGAACGTTACAACGTCATCAAGAAAAGTGTGCTGATTTTTTTACGCCTTGATATGAACGGTCTAAGTGTAACTGCAAAGTTTGAATGCGTTCGTCTTCACCGTTTCCGATAAATATATTTTTTTTTATTTTGAACCATTTAACATTGATTCTTATGGCAGATTGACAATAAGCGATGAATTTTAATGTTTCTAGGGTAGTTTCATGCGGAAACGTTGCAAACAAATTATTGAAAACTGTAAAGAATATTGTCAGGAAGCTCTATATAAAAATGTAGACTCTTGTTCTTCACCGTTAGTTAACAATAAGTAATTACATGGAACTTTACAGCTTTATCTCGGTACGCTTGGCACGTGCGAGTGAGAGGCCACATAGCGGACCGCTCACTCGCACACGACCTGCCCCGCACCTTGCGCCCCACCGAGCCTATGCCCTCAGAGTCTCGAGCACGACCCTCCTTAAGCCCGGTCATTGCAGAATTCGAAGATATTCGAAGAAAAAAAAAAATAAATTTAAAAAAAAATAATTGTTTCCATATAGGGTAAAAATGGAAAAGATGGCCCATCCTCATTGGCACGTAAATCGATGATACATGGACCCGGTCATATTCCAGGCTTTGGTACTGGAAATATATTCAAGTTGCAAGTAAAAAACATTACCAAACTCTGCAAGTCAGAACTGAAAATATTTCTCTTTACTTTCAATATGTACATGTGCCTAATTAAAAAATATTTCCTCCCGTTTGCAAACAACAGAATTATCGATGACTTCTAGGGAGTCTTCAAACTTCAAACTTCCGTAGATTCGCTGCTTTCGGTACGCTTGATAGTCGTACTTTCGGTCTTGATAGTCGTACTTTCAGTCTTGATAGTCGTACCGTCAGTCTTGATAGTCGTACCGATGATATCGGCAAAGAGCGCTTTGGTTTTATCTTGCTTGTCCTGCACCTCCGACCAATCTTTTTTACTCCGAGCGTAAAGCGCTACGTTAAACTTCGTGAATATGAGCTTGCCGGTCTTCGTGGAGTTCAGAGATTCCCCGACCGATGCCAATTCGTCCATAATCCAGTATCTGTAATTGATCTTCGCCCATTGCCAGATCTTGTCGAGGCAACGAGAGCCGTGAATTCCGCACGCCAAATTCACCCAGTGCCCTTGAAGATTTTTCGCCAATTTCTCCCGACTCTTTTCCCCGATGAATTTACTGTCCATGAAGGCATCCAGCACCCGACTCCCTTTAGGATCGCTCAGAATATCCACGAGCTCCTCGGGTTTCATGGCCAGCATGGAGTTGACGATTTTAATGGGTTTGTTGAAATTCAACATGGCCTGAAGAACGACACTCCCGTGCAGATGTACCGACAATTTCGCACCGTCGTTCTTTCGCGATTCCGCGACTTTCTCGTAACTCTGCATAGTCGCGACGACCGGAACGATCTCCAATTGCGCCTCGGTTGACTGGTCGAGACCCAGAGTTCTCGTCATCGTAATAACGAACAATGCCTGCTTGCAGTGCAGCCTTGTGCAGGCGTTCGCCAAACTAACGAAAATTCCGGTGTTCCTTCGTTCCAGAATCGTCGAAAAATGTTTCTCCAATTCATCGAACATCTCCTCCAAATCCTCCTTCACGACGCAGTAATCCAAGAGTCTCTGTACAGCGAAGTTTGCACTCGGCATGAGGCTCAGCTCTCCCAGTCTTCCGACAAAGAATTTTTTATAAATTTTTGCATAGTTCTTAGGCTTCGCCACCGATAGACAAACCTCCAGCAGTCTAACGGAGCTCTCTGTATGAAATATACTGGAAAGCTGATCTTCCGTGTTCTCCGTAAAACCTTCGCAGATTATTCTCTTTATTAGAGCGCCGCCCAGTTTGGAATCTACGCCTTTCAGCGTACGCAGGATTGTTTGCAGCAGTCCGGAAGTCAGCTCGTCTTTGCCAAATTCTGCAGTCTGTGGCCATTTGAGAAACCTGTTGCCGGCGTCTACGAGCAGATCCGTGTATTCCTGCATCATAGACCTGCGTTTATCGAAATGGGATGCTGTCTTTCCCTTCGCAGGATCCTGCTTTTCCAGCACTCCTCCGAGGCACTCAAAGACTCTCCGCAGAACGGGATTGGCGTAAGTGTCCCAGACGAATTCCTCGAAGTTGTTCACGACGTATCGACAGAGTTTCAGGGCGACGTCGTTGTACTTCGGCTTGTCGGAATCTTCAATTTTTATTGAATCTTTGTCAGCGGAGAGCTGCGAAGCAGCGTCTCGGTTGCCACGATCGGCGCAGACGTGAATAACTTTCTCAAGCACGTGACTGGCGAATCGGTCGCTGCACAGCGGTCTCAGGGAGTCACTGAGAGCGTCGGCGAGCCGCTTGACGACGTCGTAACTGGCGTAACTAATCAGAGAGTCGAGGACCCTCGAGCCCACTTGATTCCGAGCGTACTCGATCTCGTGTCCGACCGTTTGCGCGTAAACGTTGTCGACGAACACCAGCTTCTCGTCCAGCGTCGAAAAATCCTGGCGCAACATATCCAAAATTCTTACCATGTACTGATAGGTGTCGGAATCGAGCTCGCTGCCGTGTCCGCGCTCGCTTCGACGAGCGTACTTCTTGGCCATCTGCATCGACGATCTTTTCTTCTTGCGTTTCACACTCTTCTTCTCACCGGAATCCTCTTGTTTAATTGTTTCCGACATCGTGCGTTTTATTTTACAACGTTTTTCTGCAGAGTCAATTGTTTGGACCGCACTGGAAGCGTCGACTAACCTCGCTCGCGAGGTACACACGTGCGCTTCGATGCTTGCTCTCCGCGCTCTCAGCTGTGACGCGAAGGTAGGCTCGAGTCGACGCTTCGAGTTTCGATTGAACGGCACGTTCACTCCGCTCGATTTTCGTTTATCTTATTTACCATCGGGAAGTATTTTATTCATTGCTAATGTTATTCCGATTTATTAACTTTGACGCAAGTGTAGTTTTTTTCTCTTTATTAAAATGTTATTCAACGTATTATGAATTTATCTCATCATGTATAATTTATATTTTACTTACCATCGGGAAGTATTTTATTCATTACTATTGTTATTCTGATTAACTTTAATTGACGAAAGTGTAGTTTTTTTTCGCTTTATTTAAATGTTATTCATTATATTATCAATTTATCTCATCACGTATATTAAACTTTTCACAAATCTACGCTGCGTAGTAGAGGGGGTTGAATTTATATTTAGCGCATCTGAAATTTTTCAATTTGCGCTTCTTGGCTGAAGATCGAACAATTGGTATCGGGCGATCGATAAACGGGACGAAGATATACAGTTCGTTGTTCGCGATAAATAATTAATCGATACGCAGCGGTGAATAAATTAGACTGTATTTTATTATATATAATTATCGTCACTTTTACACGGAAATTACAAATTTAGGTAGAAAAAAATGTACAAGGGGCATACCGAAACCAGCATCGCGACGAGTTATATATTTTCTTTTTCGCGATAACGCAATTCCACACAGCACAACCATCTCTCACTCAACAACATTACAATATTCTCTCTTACCGACCTGTTCGAGGCGCTGAACCTGAACAACCGGCCATACGAATATCACGTTTCTCGTAACGCAACGACGATACATTATCTCGAAATGTTTTTCTTGTTCTCCAGGCTAATTTTCAACGATATTCACACTATATCGCACACTCCGGCGACAGTGATTTAAACTCAAGCGTTGCTCCGACAGATTGAGATCAATGTAGTAAAAATTACCGTACGAGTCGCGGATACTACGTCGAACAATGTGTTATCTCTATCTATTTCGTCTTATCTCTAATCTCTCGTGGGAAGCGAGTCGACGGTGGTTTCCGTTATTCGTGCCTCTTCCCGCCCGAGAAACAATATTCGTTGCTCTTCGAGGATCCTCGGAGTATTATTTCATTATCGTGCTGGCTCGATCAGACCGCACCGTACTCCTCGCTCGACGGGGAATCGTCGCTGGCCGGAGGTCGCAGCGGTCTCGGCGGTCTCGGAGGTCTGTGATGATGGAGCAAAGGCGCCGGCCTTCGCGGAGGCGGGGGCGGATGACTTCCGTACGAATTGTCGTCACCCTCCTCACTGCTCGGCGACGGAGACGGTGCACGATCCTCCTGCTCTTGGAGCAACTGACGAAATTCTTGGATCGACTCGTTCAAAGACCAGAGCTGCGAGAGCAACGAGAGATCCAGTTGACGAAGACCAAACTGTAACAACAACAGCACTTTATCAAGACTTGGTTCATTATAGACTTTTGTAAATATTAATACATTTCGCAAATACTATTGATTGTAGTAACAGAACTTTATTGACACGGCTTATCCCTTCAAGTACGAGGGACTTTTTGCCGAAAGCAAACGACTATGCCTTCTTTTAAACCCAAAAACGATACGGATGTTCGTGATAAATTTTCTTTTGCGTCATCAAAAAAGCAACACTTCAAGGTAGCACATCAACTTGTTATTGGAATCGTTCGAAGGTTGTCTTGATAAATTCTAAATCCTCGTTGTGCAAGGATCTCTTACGTGAAGGGTTAATATTTATATAGTAATCTTTTTATACTAGTTTTATTTCTACCGATAATTATACACCTTGGCAAAGGGCCAACGATCAGGGTCCTTCAGCCCAAGATTTTCGGTGGTATTTGGAAGGTTTTTTCCTTTACTTAGATTACTCTGAAACGATTTGTAGATTTATTCCGTGATTCTTTCGTTGGCTATTAATTCTAATTGCTGGTAAATTGTCTGCGTGGGAAATTTGTGTTTGCGCGTAACATGCTAAAGCGGTTATGTACATAGTGGTTTAATATTATCGTTTTATTTACGGAACATTTTTTTGTGAGCGCGTTGGATCTTTGAACTATTTTGGTGATTTCTGTTGTTTATATGTATTAAATTTGCATGAAACTATAAAGATACTTCTCCAGCACAAATCATACACATCATATGGCTTCTGAAACTGATAAAAGTGTTTTTTTCTTTATGCATAATCTTTTTTTAACGAAAAATGTTAAGTTATCGGGTAACTATCTTGCATTTTTTTTAATCTCCGCAGTTCAATATATTTATAATGTAGGGCATGCGCCATGAAAAAACGCCAATACAAATGTTATGAAATTCAAACTGCATTATCGATATTCGCGCTTCGACGATTCATCATTAAGCGAGGAAAATACCGGCGAGGAGTTGAATGGTTTTTTGAGACCCGCGCACGTAACTGAGGTATGTGGAAACGAAAAGGCGTGTGTTAGACCGGTGCTTACGTTTGTCCGCGACGCGAACCCCTTCGTACCCGTGGGAAACGTAAAACAGCGGAGGAAGAAGGCGTAAAACGAGAATGAGAAATGTAAGGCGAGAGAAGCTCGGGCTCGGGCGGAGAGTTCTCGCCAGCCTGGGAAGGAAAGTGGTCAGGAGGGAGGAGGGAGTTCGAGGGGCAGTCACGCCTGAGGGAATGCAGCGTGGGAGCGCCTGTGGTGGTAACGCTCGTGTCTGGATTGTCTATCGGACGCAATTCGCCTGACTTTGACGCGAACTATAATACCTGCACTCCGCGCCTGCTTCTTCGTCGCTGGGCGCGAGTCGCGTTCGTGACGCTGCGATGAAAAACAACGCGTTCCAATCACAATGCGCCTTTTCCCGCTCGATTGTTCCCAGGACGTATAAATATTCATCGGGTACTCGAGCATTACGCTCGAACAGATGACTTTTTTTGGGTCACGAGTCGTCGTCGTCGCGACGTAATTAAATACATCGTAAACTAGATGTATTTAGATGTTGAAAAACGGAACGCGTGTACTTGTATTTTTTTTTCCTTCAAAAATTAGGATTATTATTTCACCGCTGCCGAAAATGATTAAATCGAGTCAATTCAGGCTGAAATCAGGTGGAAATTATAATGCGATTATTTCTTCGATCATCTCTTCACATCATTTTAGAAAAAAATACGACAGATGCACTAAAAAATTATTTAAAAAAAAAACACTGATCTGTTTACCCGACAATGTTGTGCCTTGAAAAATCGAGTTTGGCGTACGCCCGACGTAAGTCATCTCGAACGTCGAGCTCGAGTAGACGGCACTTTTTTTTGGGTCACGAATCGTCTTCACGACGCAATTAAATACACCGTGAACTAGAAATGTTGAAAAAGGGAACACGCGTACTGCGGTCGTGTAGGAGATCTGTGCGCGGTTTACACCCATGAATACTTTCCAAAATGGTCCGTGAATCCTCACGTTCATCGGTACACGCTCGGAATATATAATCTTCGACAATGTATTCGCGACAGATCTAAGATAAAAGATCGAAGTGGAGAAAGAACGAATTAAATTGTTGTCGCGGTCGGCGTGAGTCATGGCGGAATAATTTTTTCCTCGTCGATAGATGTATGGACGCATTTAATATACTGTCGTGTATCGACGTCGAAACTCGGCGTCGAGACACTACCGTGTCTCGTGATATATCCTTGGACACGGAACGGCGATGGGAGTGCAGATTCGGAGCGTGAAGACTGTCGAACACTGCGGCAAAAGCAAGCACTGATTCTCGCGCCACACGAATTGCATCTAGGAAACAATTATTTTGCCATTTAACCAGAGGGAACAATACATTTTTTTAAATACCAAACAATACAGTGTTCGTCCATTCTCGTGTCCAATTTAAGCTCTACACCTCCATGTTTACTTGAATTGTACCTTTTATAGTAATTTTTCGAAAAACTCAAAATTCCATAAAATCTGATCGCCCGGATAGATTTTTGCCACGTTCAATACCAACGGTCTTTGTTCTTAGTATTATATTTGTATGCAGTTTCAGAACGATAACTCGAAATTTACGGGAGTTGGAGCTACCGCAGACTTTCTTCAAACATTTCGAAATCACGTAAAATCGCGAATCGAGCCCCAAATTTTCATGAAAATTTCACTGAATAAAGAGATCTGACCACTTGTGGAGAAAATTCTAACCTGACATCTCAAACCGTTTTAAACGATACAAGTCACATGCATACACATACACCCACATACAAACATCCGGATACCAGCTAAAAACCGCATTTCTCGACGTTTTAGACTATTTTAAGCACTCACACGTTACAATCTGATTTTTTTTTCACGATAACAGCTTCCTCTGGGAGGAAGCAAAAAAAAAAAGAATTACCATTTCCTTTCGTAGTATAGCTAGTTGGGTGTCCAGAGTGGTGAGTTGTCTTCCCGGCGGAGAAGGCCTCGAACTGGACGGCTGTGTTGACTTAACATTTTTTGGCGTTTTACTTGATGATCTTGCGGGCGGAGGTGGCGGTTCACAGGCTTCCCTGCGTCCCTCGCTCAGATTGAAGCCGCTGAGGCTCCTCGGCAAAGGCGGCAGCCCTTGCAACGAGGACATCGCTATTCTCTCGCGTATGCTGTAAAATAAAAAAATTAAAAAATTAATTAGCTTCGTCGATGTGGCATACAATTCGATTCTCTTTCCACCGATTTCTTCGACCATTTGAGAAAAAAAATCTGTGCCGATTATAATTAACTCATCGTTCATCCGTCGCTCTGGCTGTTCAACGGACAGAAACGCCTCGTTTTCTCATTGACTTTTCATTGCCCGCACGTGCCCCAAAGTTTCGTCGTTGTGTACACGCGGATACACCGCGGACACGCGATCTCTGTTACGTTTCCTCGTAACCTCAATTACGAGATCGGTGTCAGTGAACCGCGTGTATCGACTCCAACGTACCGATAGAGAGGCATTCAACAGCGATTTACGGGCTAGGTATAATTCTCTAAAATCATTTCCAATGGTACGATCCTTCAGATATCGGCAACAGAGCACGATATATCATTCGTTCAATCAATCACAACGAAATGGCTCGACAAATGAATTTTGACAATTAATCAAAGAGAATTGATAATTTCATGAAGTGACTTGAAGATTCTAAAAAGATAAATAGATTTTTTTAAACTAATTTAACAATAAGTAATATAATATTAAGACCAATAATTTATTTTATAAGTAAAATCATAATTCAACAATATTTTTGATGATATAACCGATGGTCGTCACACTCGTCTCAACCCTCTACAGAAATTTGATTAATCGAGATAAATATATATCGTTGCAGGCAGAAAAGTTGGTCGTTGATCTCGGTGCGATATTCGTTGCGTAAGAAATTTTCCCATCGCACAGGTGGGAGAAATTGAAACCTGTGGCAACGCGAGTAGAGATCAGTGAAATACTCGATGACTGGACACTTGAAATAGGCAATTAGAGGGGTGAACAAGTGCGGAGAAAAGTGTTTCTCGTAACGGGCCGCTTTACTATAATACGCTCGAGTAAACACAGTAACTCGTTGAAATTGATTCGAGCGAATGGAATGAACTGTGTCCCGGGCGTCAGTCGTCGGGCAATCATTAGGCGTTTAAACCGGACACGTCCCACTGACCCTCCAAGGCTAATATGGTAATCGAAGAACATGATTGCTCTCTCGAAAGTCTGTATGCACAGAGTTTATTATACAGCTGGATCTCGGTTAGCTCGAGGGAGTCAGAGCGCGTAGAAGATGCACTCTGGTAGAGCAGCCACGAGCACAGAGAGCTCTCGATCGTACTCGTCTGTTTTCCCTTTGTTCACGCGAGCGAAAGTAGTCCTACCGCTTCGCCTAGGAGCCGTTGGCATGCGCCTGCCTGTTCGTTCGCTCGCCACGATTTACCGCTCAGATCGAGACCTCGGCTTTTCTCGGCGCAAACATAACGTTCGAGATCGTGCCGGGTTGTGAAGCGACATGTAAAATTCGGAAAATCTACAAAGTTCCGAAAAATTGGGGATATCAATAAATCGATTGAAACATTACTCTCCAAATTTACCGATTGTAGATTTTTCTTCGTCGATCATTAAAACAATTATTTTTTTTTCGAGTCAATTTATCCTGCAATCACGTGAAAATTATAATCCGATTATTTCATTGACGTTTTTTAAAATAATAAATAAAAACAACCGATTTAAAAAATTGACACAATCTGTTTATCCAACAATTTTGCACCTTGAAAAATCGAGTTGGGCGTACGCCCGACGTATATGATCGTTGTCGTTGTCGTCGAATTTTTCGCCCGATTTTCTGAGCGTAAAGATATGTAAAGTTTGAGAAGCCTACAAAGTTCATAAAAATAACGCATATCAGTGGATACGTAGATTTTTCTTAATCGATCATAAAAAAAAAGAAAAATATATAACTATTTTTTTTATCAATACCAAAATGATTAAATCGCGTCAATTTATCCTGCAATCATGGAAAATTGTCCGCTTGTTTCGTTGATCTTCTTTAAAATAATTAAAAAAAATATGACCCATTGAAAAAACCTAAAAAAAAAAAACAAATCTCTTTCCCCGACGATTCTGTACCTTGAAAAATCGAGTGCGGCGTACGCCCGACGTATATCATCGTCGTCGTCGAATTGTCCGGCGTGTTCGACCGGCTCATCGCCCGGCAGAGTGATCTTCGTTGAGGAATAACGGACACCGGCCTCGAGCCAATCCTGGTGATGGATGTTGTCGTTGTCCTCGCTGAAAGCGATTTTACGCTCTGGTTCGTCGATGACGACCACCGTGGCGCAGTCATCGCTCGAAATAGTCGTCGTGCTGCCAGACATGGTAGCGATCTCTTCGGCCTCTTCCTCTCGTCCTCGGCTAATCGGTTCCTCGTTCTCATCCCGCGCGGCCGCGACCTTGCCGTTGTTGTTCGAAATCTTTTCGATCCTCGTGGGCGTCGTCGAGAGCCTCTTTCCCGTCGTCGCCTCTTCCCGGCAATCGGACTTCTCGCCGAACGACGAGGATCGTCTCTGCGTCCAGGCCGCGTCATCGTTGCGAATCTCCGCTCCCTCGTTCGCCGACGATTTAGCGAATTTCCCGTTTGCACAACCGTCCAGCGGTGTCTTGCATTCCCGACCGAAATTCCAAAGATCATCGTCGACGCCCCTCGATATCCTCGCCGTGTGCTCTCCGATCGTAGGAGTTTTACGTCCCATCGGACTCTCGCTCTTGACCCTCTCCCGAATCTCCTCGCCGCCCGAATTTCCCTCGAAATCGTACTGCGTCCTCCCGACGTCGTTCGTCGATCCAACGACGTTGAGCGGTTTCTCGTTTATCGCAAAGTTATCGTACGATATCGCGGATCTTCCGTCGGTGCTGTTCGGTTCGCTGGGATGAGTAGTGGAATTTTCCCGATCGCATCGCTCGCTGCCGTTCGAGCGAGGCTGCGGTCGCTGCTGCTGTTGCCTTTCCCGCTGATTTTCAGCCTCGTTCCTTTCACTCGTACCTCGGGTCGGTCCACCGACGCCGCGTTCCACTGTTTTCTCCGCAACAGTGCCGGCGATACGACCGCTACCGCTCGGGGCAACGGTCTCGTCGTTGCTGCATCTCGGCGGGGCCGGCGCGCGTTGCGATTGATCGCTCGACGAGCAACTCTGATTTTCACCGTTCGCATGCGGCTCCCTTCCGGACTCGTAGATGATCGTTCGTCCGCTCTTCGGCGGGTTTCCATTTTCCTTCTCCTCCGACCGCCACGGCCTCGTGTTCGGGGGCGGTGGCGCCTGACGAGTGGGACACGGTGGCCTCGGTGACCTCTTCAGAGCCTCCGCGACCACCTGTCGACTCGGTCGCGGCGGCACTGGTGGGGGATGGGGTCTCTGACTCGTCGCGAGCTGCATGCCGCGATGAATTTTTTTTTTTTTGCCTTCTTGGTTCGTCCCACGAACTGAATTAAAATTTCATCAATATTTTCTTTCCGCTCGGGTCAAACAT
>JAPYZD010003790.1:0-12379 GCA_030522725.1 Ichneumoninae sp. B BG-2022a
ATTTCCTTACGGATAACTTACGAGATGTTTCCCATTATTCTCTGTTATTTTCTATTTTTTGTTTTTATATTTCTAAACTTCTGTTATTTTCCTCGCTAATTATGAAATTATGTTCTCGCCTATGGCGACTGGTCATGTGCACTGTGATTTATATTGGTTAATTGGGGATGCCCATCAACTTTTAATTGGGCTCGACCGTTCTTACTAAATAAATAAATAAATAAATAAATAAATAAATAAATAAATAAATAAATAAATAAATAAATAAATAAATAAATAAATAAATTTTGCCCCACTGTCCCATTTTGCCCCGCTCTCCCCTATTGTCGCGAGCAAAACAGCGCTGCGCTCTCGAGAATTCATCAAGACACTCGAGCCGGCGAAACGAGCTCAGCGAACTCGGGGGAGATTTTCCTCGCTCTGTAACGAAGCAGTCGAAATTCGTCGCAGCGTTGCTAGTTTTGCACTGGAGCAACGACGAGATTCTCCTCTACGAGACTCGTTTCTCACCTCGCTTCGTTCGCCGCTCGGAAGTGGCACATCAAAGAGCCATCGTGCCTCTCGCCGGGTCGAACGATTCCTCAAAAGCGCGTGCTCGTTTTCCGTTCTGTGTCATTCAAATTCTCCCGTCATTGAAGGAATACCACTGAGACGGGGAGACCTTGGGGATTAATCCGTGAGCCGCGGTCGCGAAGGTCGACGTACGGCAGAAATTCCGGGTTGGATAGTTGGGTGACGAAGTGCGGTACGTGGAGGCGGTATGCACGTGGCGGTATCGTGTTGGAGCGCCGGATCGATGGAGCGAGGAGGCGAAAGCTCGCGGCCACGGTACCGTCGAGGCCGTAAGAATGTGCAGATAGGTGGGGAAAAGGAAATTCGCGGGTGCTTAATTTCTCGTTTGAATAATGAGAACGACGTGATACGAGCGAGTGAAATGGGATTGCGAGGGGGGGGGGGAGAAAGTGAGAGACCGGGTGGCCGGGTGTGCGGGAAACCTGGTGAGATTTACAAGTTCGGAACTGAGCGGGCTGTGTGTTCTTCCACTCTAGGTCCGACCTCCGGCAAGGGAAAACCTAGCGGGCACCGACGCCCGGCCGGGTTGGTTAAAGTCGGGACGAGGCGTGAGCTTGAAGCTTTCTCTGTACACATTGTTCGACAGACGTGACGCGCATCTAGATACGGAGATAGAGACGGAGATGGGGTAGAATGGGGTGAATATAGCCCAGCCGGATTGGCACGTGAATCAATATATGAACCGGGTCGTGTTCGCCACTTTTATCCCGGACACGGATATGGATGCGGCTACGCGTCGCGGAGGGTCGCACGGAAAAATCGGATTAGTCGGGCTAACAACAAAAATAGCTAACCCAACCAATTGTCTTAGTGCTCTGAGCGTCAGACGATAAATTGGTTGAGTTAACGATTTTAAGTTGGTTGATATGCTATTCGCTAGAACAAGTACTTTGTTAACTGGGCCAATTGCTAGGGAAATTGTTGGATTAGCCATTTACTTGCTTGCTTCGATAATTTACTGGCGTGATACAACCAAGCGACTTGTTTGGACCAACAGCACAGGTTACCAAAAATATTAATAAACAATTAATACAAAATATTGATCTCCACGACAGCACAAATGCTTTTTTATCACCCGAAATTGCTTTGTTGTCGTTTTTTTACCTTCGTACCATTGAAACCTCGAAATAAATAATTTGGTCGATAATGAGGATTCGAACCTGCGACCCTGCGATTTGTAGTCCACTTGCATGTATAACGATGTGATGTCTGGGTTCACAGCAACTATAGTTCGTTGCTGCAACCATTTTAGTTGGTTGTCTGACACGCGCGCCGAGCGTCGTCGCACTAACAACTATAGTTGGTTAGGGTGCCTATAAAATTCGTTGCCTATCCTGAATACTATGTCAGTAGTTAAACTAACTAATCGAGTTAGTTGTGTTCACTATTCGCGTCAACTAACTGTTAATGGTAGATTCAACTAAACCTAGGTCGTTATTGTAACAAAACTGATAGTTATTGTAACCAATTTCTACCCAACTAATAAATAGTTAGGTGACCCAACCAAGCATTGTTTTCCGTGCGCGATGGAAATATACGTGGGGTGGATGAGTAAGGTGAGTGATAGGACGAACAAATTGATATTAGAGCGACGAATAAATTTCGAGCGTCCGTCCCGAGGTTTACCCACCGACAATACTGAATATTCTAGGTTTCCCAACCTCCGACGGCGGCGCCGGGCTCCAGTCGTTATCCAGAAATCACGGTCCCGAACTGTATGTACAGCGCGAGTTAGGGTATGTGCGTTCACCTGTACCACTCGGATTCGTCGGCCGGTCCGAATCTCCGAGACCGTCGCGGTAGAAGCCAGTCGACGTCGCCGACTCTGCGGAGATTCGGACCGACCAGCAGCTAGCGGTAGAGCTAACAAACCATGCTTCATTTGAATGAGGTAAACCACTGAATCGTCGGTTATTCGATCTACCGCCGCATGTCTCCGGCGCGCTCGGCCGTCCGCCTCGGCGAGGTGCGACTAACTTTCTGGACCAATTTCGATCGCCCCGTTGCAAAAGTGTGTCGATGTCGGTGCTCCACCTTCGTCCCGACCACTGTGTCCGACACCAATGTCGTATAGCCGAGCTACGAGTGAGCTTGGCGAGCCGGCGAGCCAGTGAACAGCTAAACGCTGGCGTGTTATCGAAGGTATTTTGAAATCGTTACCGGGATGTCCGATTCGGACCACGTCGTAATCTATTTCGTATCAAAAGCCGGGTTACAGTTTAGGGATGGGCGACGACTTTGTGAATGGCCATTTTTTTTTTCGTCCATTGACCGTTCCGGAAATAACCATACTGCGATAATAGCGACGTTAACCCTAAAAACCTTCCCGGTCCCAACTTCAAAATTAACAAAGTGAAAATCTCGTCGAATCAGAAAAAAATTAATTTTGGATTCATTTTATAATATTGTTTCATTGATGATTTAATTGATAGAACTCGAACGAATGAACAACGAAGAAATAAACTGTTTTCTTAATTTGAGTACCAATACTTAATAAAAAAAATAATAATCATTGTAAAAAGATGAAAAACCGTGGCTGAAGGACTTCGGTCGATGGCCAATTGGCAGCATATTGGAGATTGAAGTCTGTTATGTATTAAAAACTGTTCTATGTTATGCACTGTCAATAAAACCTCTACTACTACTACTAATTGATAAAAAATGAAAATATGACTGATTAGGAAATCAACGGTGGAGAAAAAGTCGTTTGCAATCAACCCAAACTGCTGAAATGTTAGCCAAATTTGTGACCAAAAAAAAATTACGATCAAATACCAACAAACATTTTCTGGAATAAAACTGACGGTTAGTTTTTGGTCAATCGACGCCTACAAAAACTGACCGTCACGGCACATCTCAAGTCCGGTGACACTGTTGGAACGCGGGATGGATTACCAACGTTATCTCGGTGATAAATCTCGACCGACCGTAATTGGCAGAAGAACGTGCGAATTGCCCAGTCTTACGTTCCGTCCGGTCGGGCTAAAGTTGCGTTTGGATCAGTTCGCGTCCACTCCGTGTGTGCCGCGAAAATGAGGGAACGTGAGGAACCGTTGGTATGACCCATTAAATTGTTCGGCCATTAGCCGCGGTCGAGAGCCTGCGAATTAACGTTAATCCCATAATAGCCGGCCATTTCCGCTAATATCGCTTAGGAGCAATTAGTCAAACTTTTACGCGAAATTATGGAACATTCGCCGAAGAGACCTAAGCAAGAAGAGTTGTGGGTGGCAAGGTGGTAAGTTGAAACCAGGGGGTGGCCTCGGAGTTGCAAATGGGTTGCAGAGGGGAGCTGCATTACTCAGAACGAAAGCCGGAGGGAGGCGCGCCGGTCGAGAAGCAAGTACATAGCGGTTGGCCCGGCACGGAGCAGGGACAAGATGATGCAATCAGAAGCCGAAGGGAACACGAAGGAGGTAGAAACGGTTGAATCGAGCGGACCTTGCCCCGGTGCTTTCGAGTGCGGAATCGGCAAAAAGTTTCCTCCAACGAGAACCGCGAGCAGTCGAGCTGTTAGCACCAAACGCTAGCACCGGTACCGGAATCAGTACCGCCATTATCAGCGACGTTTCACCGAGGAATGGTGGTGTAGGTATCGAGACCGCAATCCGTTTGATGCAGTACCGTGGCGTGACACAGTTACATAAATTCACGTAATCGCCCGTGCTAATAGAAAGGAATAAGGTATTGCGGTGGTAACTCAAGTACCGGCACACAAGGGCATTCTGCGATTCTCTGCTCGTCCTCCAATGCCGGAATCTGATCGGCAGCGAGACACCGTGTGAGCTCCGGAAATTAAGGCCGAAGCAACGTTTTTTTCGCATGACTGAGATGCTTGGACCTGCTAGTGCTGGAGACTCTTGGACTTTAGCTGGCTTTGGGGCGCTCACTGGCACAGTTCAATCTCCGAGCTTTGCGAAGTTCGCCAACCCGGTAAGCAAGTCCTGTTTTACGGAAAATGTAAACAGCCGCCTTACTACATAAATTCACGTAATCGCCCGTGCTAATAGAAAGGAATAAGGTATTGCAGTGGTAACTCAAGTACCGGCACACAAGGGTATTGTGCGATTCTCTGCTCGTCCTCCAATGCCGGAATCTGGTCGGCAGCGAGACACCGTGTGAGCTCCGGAAATTAAGGCCGAAGCAACGTTTTTCTCGCATGACTGAGATGCTTGGACCTGTTAGGGCTGGAGACTCTTGGACTTTAGCTGGCTTTGGGGCGCTCACTGGCACAGTTCAATCTCCGAGCTTTGCGAAGTTCGCTAACCCGGTAAGCAAGTCCTGTTTCAAGGAAGATGGAAAACAGCCGCCTTACTACATAAATTCACGTAATCGCCGATACTAATAGAAATTAATAAGGTATTGTAATGGTAACTCAAGTATTTTGCAATTCTCTGCTCGTCCTCCAATGCCGGAATCTGATCACCAGCGAGTCACCGTCCGAGCTCCCAGAAATTAAGGCCAAAGCTGAGGATAACGAAGCAACGTTTTTTTTCGCATGACTGAGATGCTTGGATCTGCTAGCGCTGGAGACTCTTGGACTTTCGCTAGCTTTGCGGCGCTCACTGGCACGGTTCAATCTCCGAGCTTTGCGGAGTTCGCAAACCCGGCAAAGTCCTGTTTCACGGAAGATGGAAAACCGCCGCCTTACTGTACGCGCGTTGAGGCGGGATCTTTCCGTTGAGACCCGGAGCACTGGCATCTCCTGGTGGCGCTTACGCGCTGCCGAGGCAGCAACATTTCTATCGGGAGGCGAACAACAGCGACGGGAACCAATCCACCTGTCTGCTCACACCGAAGGTTCTTCCACTTACGACCGCGGCTTAGACCCACGCGCGTTCTCACTAGCGGGCGAACGAGCAGATGGTGTCTTGCCACGGAACACAACCCAATGCAAACACCTTGCCGAAGTTGGAGGTGAGATTGTTTGAGGAAATTTTCACCTGATCAACGATTTTCTGAATTCGTGGCCGGCTCATGAAATTCTCGTTAATTTCTATTACTGACGATCTTTGCTACATTCCCGATTCACCGTTTTTCCGAGAAGGTCAAATGTAGGAAATAAAGTTACTATACATTGTTCGTTTCGAAGAAAAAAAGCGAAGATTAAGGGCACGTTTACGTCTCTACTACTTACAACTCTACCAGAAAATATCACTAACCAAATAACTTTAACAACTCTGGCGGAATATCCAAAAAAATCTCTGCCAGAAAATAACTCGATTGAAATAAAACTCTACCGGAATTCAAGACTACAAGAATCGTTCCCTGTTCAAATTTAAAACCGTGTAAAATGTTAATGGTATGATCGATTCTCGTCAAATTAAATACCGGTCATCCTTAATAATAAAGTGATAAATCGCGTATTCAAGATAAACGGTGACACAGGATAAATCGAAAAATGGCCTTACTTCTGTCTAGCCTTGTATTTCGGTAAAGTATTATTTAAATTCGGGTAGAGTTTTATTCCGATCCTGGTAGAGTTTTTTTTTCAGCAGAGATTTGGAAACTTCTATTCCGGTAGAATTGTTATGCAGCAGAGTTGTTGGCGACTGGTTCGCTGTGGTAGAGTGTTTTAGACTGTCATCGAGATTTTGGATAAAGTTTCAGTACAATAAAGTTGTAATACGGTAAAGATATTTTCCGATAGAGTTGTTACGTGGTAGAGTTAGAGCTGTCTTTTTTTTCTTAAAGTTGTTTGGATAGTAATGTTTTGTGGTGGAGTTGTTATTTGGTAGAGTTACGAGTGTAAGAAATATACACGCGCCAGAATAAGAGAAACACATGTATCGTAATATGACTATGAATGCATGGGAGGGCTGCAGCAGCGTCGAGGGTACGGGGATGGCAAAGGTATGCCGGGCACGACGAAATAAATTCAATGCTCATCCATGACTCCCGTGTAAACCTCATGCAAACGTAAGTGTATATGTTTCCCCATAATTTGCAGTAGTGCATGGAAGTGCGTTCCCAGCGGGTTGTGTAGTGTGCAAGTATAGTAATACAGGGGGTGGCTGAACGTAGGTCGAGTGGGTATTACGTAAGACAAGCACGTAAGACCGGACCCGGCGTGGAGCAATATTTTTCTCGAATGGCCCCTCCAACGAGACTTCCTCCCTTCTTTCTTTCGATCCCCCTTTTACACGCCTTTCCGAGCTCAGCATCAGGTAAATAAATAAATAATGGATCGTCCACCTGCGGGAGTGTACGTGTGGAACATCGCTGAACCTACACTCCAAAAATTCACTTCTGTATTCCATCCTCACCACCCTAAAACTCTATTTGAAATATATTCAACCGGCAAGCCTGACTTTACGGGTAGACTATATTTTTTTTTCTTTCGCATCTTTCTCTCGTCCCGTGATCGTTTGTCCGGAGCCAAGAATAAGAGGACCCATCCGGGAGATAAATTTTCCCGCGTGGGTGACCACCGACGTCCTAATGCTCTTTCGCGGGTACCTCGATTCGCTGAAGAATCGAGCGACTATGGCGTCGGAGACGAGATGGCGCTACAATAGACTTGTCCGTGTGATACAATCTAGTCAATTGCGTACCCGGATTTAAAAAATTGTTTCTGGACGATTTACAGGAGACATTTTTGTGAAAGGCGGTGGATCTATATTAAAGAGTTCCTACTTTATGTAGAAAAAAAATGTACAGCAATGGATTTACAGAAACAATAACTCCGTTTAGGCCAATAATTCCACGGGCATATTTTCGCGCTTTTTTTAAGTCATATTTGTAATTTTGGTTCAATCTCGGCGAGAGACAACTTATTTTACTTGTTGAAATGTGTTTTGCGAATTCATCGAGTAATTAGCATCGTTTAGATTCTCAATCAGAAGAAAAGTTTAGTTAATGTCGAAGCTCTGCTTTTTTTTTAAATAAAAAATTACTTTAATTTGTAAATTATTAAGCTTAAAAATATGCCCGCGAATTTATTGGCCCAAGTTCAGTTATTTTTCTGTAAATTTATTGTTGTACATGTTTTTCTACGTAAAGTAGGAACTCTTTCATTTAAAACACCTTAGGTCGCATTAAAAACCAACCGACGTATTTAAAACTTCATACTTGTAAAAAAATAAAAAACAAAAGTACGTTTCAAAGGGTTCAAATATGTTGGCACTCGATTGCCTTGACGGTACCGCTAGGACCACCTTAAACCCTCAGAGGCTGCCGGTAAAAAGTTTCTCCCATAAAATCGGTAGTTTAATAACATCACTTCATCACCGCATTAATTTCAGATTGAATAAATCCTCTCATGAATAAAGCCATTTGTGAGCGAAGGAAAAAAAAGTGGAGCATACTAATAAGCTATTTGGAAAATTTCTTTGAAATGCCAGTTTATTCTAGCGCTTACCGGACTGTCCGTACAGCGAAATTGGCGAAGCAGTTGCTCCGGTTATTTCCCTACAAAGAGTTAAGGCGAATTCAAGAAGAGACTCAGTCGCAGCGATGCCGAGGCGGTCGCGCACTGCTCGACGCTTTCTGTTATCGGTCTGAAAATCTTGGACCACCGTACCGAAGTTACGGATTATTCTGCAGCCCGGCATTGCTGGCATCCGAAACGACACCCTTTTCATTTTTTTTTTTTTCCTAAAAAGAGACCGAAACGTTTCTTTTTTTTTGCGCTTAAAATTCATGGAATAATAATGCCCCGGAGGTACGGCGAGTACATTGCCCTGGCAGGAGCGCCTAATGGCAAATATATGTATAGGTACCATCGTACAAAATTGTGGGTCGACTGTCGTCCATTTTTTTTTTCCTCAACGGCGGAAAACCTTTTTCCTGGTCGCCGGAGGTGACGAGGATATTATACACCCAACGAAGCAACACCCGCGACTGCTCCCGAATAGAATATTTTTTTTCGCGATTGAACTTTGAATGTCGAGCTAATCGAGGTCGGCTTGTACATAGTGAAGTGTATCCGGGACGAATTTGCATCGCAAGAGGCCGCGAATATAAATCACATGGTAGTGAGAAAGGGAAAAACGATGGGATGGTTTGCATTTGGCGCGGGATGAATAAAAAGTGAAGGGTTGAACGTGCAGGATGGGGCGCGGAGGGGGATGAAAGAAAGTGGTGGTCCGATGGCTTCGGCGACTGCCAGACAAGCCGGACCATGCCTTAAATGGCAAACGAAGCGTAAGCACCCGAACGGGCCTACCCTAGAGCCCTGCCAGCAAGCAAACTCCCGCACACGTTATTTGATGTATTGGATTGAGTATTCCATATATTCTCCGCTCCACCGAGCGGAAGAGGCGACTCGTCCGACCGAAAGATTCGACAAAGGCGACTTATTGGCCGATGCTACTTTAACCTTGGTTGTTTGCCTCACCGTTATCCGAGCCTTCCGCAACGTACCGACATGCAGTCTCTGCCGTGCGGCACCGTCCTTCCACAAACATCCGTACAAACCGATTCATCGAATTTTTGTTCACACGCAAACGTACATACGACGATGAATTGTGCAATGTTTGCGACTTGAGGCACTAACATAAGGATTTGGTCCAAAAAGATAGCTCGGGTTTAAACATTTTTTGTTAAAGCGGGTATTAGAAAGACAAGGTCGGGTTTTTACACAGAGTTGGTGCAAGATGGTATGAAGTTTGAGTTTTTTTTATTGAAAAAATATCAATTAACAACGGACATCGTGTCCCAAAATCTATTCGCCTGATTAGTTGAAATTTGGACAGATTCTTGATTACAATATTTTCTATCCAATATCCGAACGATTTAAAAAAACTTTCTCTCATTTTTTAAATGACAAAAATTAACATCATTTGTTTCGTCGAAATTACAAAAAGACCTTAATTGTTTTAAGAAAAAGTCAAACTTCATAACACGCTGCACTGTGTGTAAAATCCGACCTCTTCCTAATACCAGCATTAAACATTTTTTTAAAGAATCGATCTGTTTCTCAGACTAAATTCTTATGCTATTATTGCCTTAAATTTGTCGCTCCTTTGTCGTCCCCGAAATGAAGCCTTCACGATAAAATACCGTAGGCCAGAAGCGCGTTGACATCGCGTCAAAGTTACGCGAGCAATTACACCCAAAAAAAAAAAAACGTTTCGAGTTCCTCCGTTCATATTTTCTGGAAGATTACCGGCAGCCGACTCGCCTAATTTTTCGAGACCTTCAGAACTTCGGCATTAAATTTCCGAAAGTGAGGTGCTCGCGAGAGCTAAATATGCAAATCTCTGGAGCGCCATTGTCTCAGATGTCTCTCTCAAAATACCGTCGGTTTTCCGGACGAAGTCTCCGGCGCTAGTAGTTTTACTTTGTGCCGTTTTCTCTCGCACCGATTGAGGGGTTAATTCATTCTATCAGTGTCGTTGGTAGTCGGCATTGGCGCAGCAGCCGTATAACACGAAGAGGGTGGGGTAGGACGAGGACACTGTCTGCAGACTGTAAGGTGCGCGGCTCCCACTCGGCTAACGTCGTCGAAGAAAGGGTATGTAGTGTAAGGCGAGCGAGTTCGCGGTTACTCTTGAGGCGAAGAGTTAATTAGTGCTCGGTCGCACGAGAGCCGGGACGGGGTTGGTTTGTGCAGCGCGTAGCTGGGGCAAAGAAAAGTCGGTCGCGAAAGGCAAAAGAAAAAGATTCCATGAACGCTGGATGGAAATGAGAGGCGGCTGGTGGCGAGGCAGCGACGTACGGTGGAGTGAGAGAAAGTGGTTTGAAAAAAACATGGAAAGAGGTCCCACTGTAATTGTTCACCATGCCTGGCCGGGATCGGGTCTTACAGCGCGGAGTTGTCGCAGCCTCGGCGAGCTCGTCCTGCGAAGCGTGCGCCCACGCTCGGGGTTGGCGCACCGGCACCGTCACCGCCAGACCAGGCGACTCCGGGCCGCGTTTTTCAACGATTTCCCGTTGCCAGATTTAATTAGCAAGTTTGATTTAATCGCGTCAACCCGACCCCATCGCTCCTTTAATTACACCTTTCATTTGAAAATCATTAATGTCACCTCGCAAACTCGACTCTCCGGCGGAGCATTTCATGAATTATACTGCCGGTGCCTAACCGGGAGCTACGAAGCAGGTGCGTGCAGGCCGCTTTTGCTCTTCGTGAGACTCGCGGGGTGGAAAATGTATATCGCGGGACGCTGCTGTCTGGATTCTGCTTTTGTATTTGCCGTCTGCTCTACATCCATAACTCCCGACCCTCGTTGGTCTGGAAGGATTTTGGGCGCTCTTTTTCACACGCTTTTGATGCCAGTCACTGTAGCCACACGCGATGGAGCTTCTGTCCATTGGATTCTTGTCGATGGGTTAACGTTGCTTTGTTCATAATATTTAAGACGCCTGATGGAGTAAAATTGTTTTCTTCATAAAATTTAAGACGCCTGATGGATTAAAATTTCTTTCTTCATGAAATTTAAGATACCTGATGGATTAAAATTTCTTTCCTCATGAAATTTAAGATGATTGATGGAGTAAAATTGTTTTTTTCATTACATTTAAGACGCCTGATGGAGTAAAATTGCTTTCTTCATACAATTTAATATGCCTGAAGAACTACTGCTCTGTCATTAACATAGTACGAGTTTATGAATATATTGGTAGGTTTTGCGGATCTATGGCATTTAGAAAGGAATTTAGAAAAATTTAGATTTCCGGCAATTTACCGGAAATACGTCACTGCGGGTTTGAAAACCTGATTTTTTCGAGCGGAAGTGACGTATTTCGGGTCGACATTATTTTTCTCCATAGGACGATAGTGCGCTGTTGTGCATCGCATTATTGTGCACACCTCATCGAGACCCACAGCACAGTACCAGAATAATATTGTAACAACCGAGCGAATAAATAATGCGCGTATGTGCTTTTGGGTCGCATATTCGTGATTATGATCGCGGCTAAATATCCCGAGCACGAACTGTCAAACGTCTGTTCTCTTCGAACCTCCGATCAAGACTTCCGACATCGGGTCAATCGATAATCCGTCCGTTTGTCATTTGTCAAACGGAGCTATTCCAGTCATGTGCGTAGCCTCGTGCGTCTCGGTCAATCCTCACCTCTATATTCGTCACAGTATAACAAGGGAACAGTTATCGGAGTCCTGGACGGATTTCCAGTAATCAGCTTCGTGAAAATTGGGTCAAACAATCGAATAAATAATAAAGCCAACGAACAAACGACTATATAAGATTTTATTTCAGTCGGTGCGTAAAGTGCGGTTTTACGCACGCTTCGCACGCGTAAAACTCCTCTTTCGCACCTTGTGAAATAAAATTTCGTACGATACTCGTGCGAGAAACGTTTTCTTAACTCGTGTGATTGCAACACTCGTCTTGGGCTCGTGCTGCACACTCACACTTGTCAGAAAAAGTTTTGTCGCACTAGTATCGTAATGTACTATTCCATATCTATTGTGAATTCCGGGCTGAATTGGATGTCGATGATAGGTGTTATTAAGGAGGGAGTCTCGCTGCGCGCTGACTTCGCATAAGTTCGATAACAATAAGAGAAAATTGCAAGTACTTCTTGTTGGTGTAAAAATCTGAAAAAAATCATATATATTAAAGGTACTGAGAATATTAATTTTGCATAATAATAATTGCAAAATGTTATTAACAAATTCATAAAATAATTAATTGGTTAACAAATTACCCGGCAACAAAACTTTATTTTGTGAAAATGAATCGTTTATTTTTCTGAATACGTATGAATTTTTTCAGAAAAATAAACGAATCATTTTCATAAAACAAAAGTTTTGTTGCCGGGTAATTTGTTAACCAATTAATTTTTTGATGAATTTGTTAATAACATTTTGCAATTATTATTATGCAAAATTAATCTT
>JAPYZD010003791.1:0-14287 GCA_030522725.1 Ichneumoninae sp. B BG-2022a
AACAAAACTTTTTTTTAATGAAAATGATTCGTTTATTTTTCTAAATACGTATGAATTTTTTCAGATTTTTAAGTAATCGTTGATTTTTTTTTTTTTTTATAGAACAAAAATCGCTGTATTAAATTGCACATCCGGTAATGCTTTGCTTTTTCCCGAAAAGTCTGTGGTCTCTGAATCGCATTCATTACAGATTTTGATTACCGACTGAGTAGTCTGACATGTCCTCAAGCGTAGATCGAGCGAGTAAAAAACTCGCTCTTACCTTCCTGCAGATAATATAAAAATTTAATTTACCTCGTCGATTTGCCATTCGGAGCCGTCTACGATCTTTCCGGGACCGTTGAACCGCGTTGTTTTATTTTTATTATTCAGTTATTTTTAGGATTTCGTAATGAACAGACCGATTCAACGTACCGACGAATTGGTAGAAGTTTGTTTACCAGGGACCCATCTTCCATCTTACATTGTATTATTCACTGGTCGGATACTCGGCTGCGGAAAATATTACGATTTAATTTATCTCGTCGATTTTTCATTCGGAACCGTCTACGGTGTTTCCGGGGCCGCCGAAACCGCATTTATATTTTTATTTATTTATTTTTAGACTATCTTAACGAACAGACTGATTGAGCGTACCGATCGATTGGCAGACGTTTGCTTACCATGGACCTTATATTATTTATTTTGGTTTCGGCTTACATTATTTTGCTTTTCTTTAAATTTTAATTAAGTCTCGATAAAATTTTTAAAAACCAATTAGTTTCCAGTGTTAAACATAGATCGAGCTAGTAAAAAAAACTTAGCAAACTCACTAGTCGGTTTACATTGCTGCAGAAAATGTAAAACTACGAATTGCTTAATGGACAGACTGATTCAACGTACCGATCAAATGGTACATATTTGTTTACCATGAAGCCGACATTATTTTTTTTTAAATGACAGTCACCGTCCTTAGTTAGAAATTTCTTCGGCCGCCCTGGACACTTTTCGGAAATTTCCCCTGCAATGGAAAGTGTACTACACTGTAAAAATTAATTGTAAATTTAATGTACCGGACTGAAAGTTTTTATGCAAAAACTGCCACATTAAATTTAATGTATAATTATGATGAAAAATGTATATACTTTGTCACTGATATTAATAAAAATTATAAAAATTAAAGTACTTACACAGTAAAATCAAAGTACATTATTAAAAATAAAGTATTCCCAATGTTATTAATGCACTGAACATTAATTTTTCATCACATGTTATATAAGAAATTTAATATACCAGTTTTTGCATAATAACTTTCGGTTCGGTACTTTTAATTTCATACGAATTTTTTTACAGTGTAACCCTCTGTACTATAGTTTTACTATAGTACTAAAGTTTTATTATTCATGTGATAATAATTGAATAATGTGTAAAATACTTACCGGCGCTACTGCTCGCTAATTCATTCTTTTTATAGATAGTACAGTGTATACTGTCTGGAATCGAGTGCAAGTTGTCGTGAAGAGAGCTCGTCACACAGAGCGAGTGAACCGGGTCCGAAAATGTTATAAAAAAAACATTTTACTCCCATCGTTAGAAATTTGTGCGATTTTCCCTGCAGTTCAAAATTCACTACCGTACCTTCTATACACTGTGAAAAAAATTTGTTTGAAAATCAATGAACGGTATTGGAGGCTCTTTTACATGGCCTGTTTCTGAAATGTCAAACACATGTGCGTTGCAATGTTACAGCAAATTTTCGTAAATTTCGAGCAAAAGATTTGTAATTTTCATATCTCACAGTATAATTTTGCAAATAAATACGTTAAGGGAGCCTTCTAGTGTGTTTGGTCATTTTTTTTTCATAATCTTATAGCTTGGGGTCTTAATAGGGGAGAGCGGGGCAAAATGGCACAGTGGGGCAAGACGGGATTACGAGACAAAAGGCATTTTTCCAATAATTTTTGGATGGTGGCGATGGTGGTACATGGGGCAAAACGGGTTTGAAAATCCGGATGTATAGTTGGGACATCCTATTAAATTAAATAAAAATTATTGGATAATTGAGTTTTGCCCTCACTGTCCCGTTTTGCCCCGCTCTACCATTTTGCCCCGCTCTCCCCTATTGAATTAATGTAAATACGGAAAGCAAATTTCACGTTCCAGTACATTAAATTTACAATTTATTTGTACAGTGTAGTTTTATCATTCACGCGATAATTATTGAATGATATGCGAAACCCTTACCGTCGTTAGTATTCGCCAATTCATTCATTTTATAGACAGTCGAGTTTATACTATCTAGAATCGAGTGCAAATCGCCCTGAAGAGAACTCCTCGCAGAGAGGGAGTGAAACGGGTCCGAAAATGTTATATAAAAAATTAACCGCCATCATCCTTAGTTATAAATTTGGTCGATGGCCCGAAACCATTTCGAAGATTTCTCCTGCCGTTGATAATTCCCAAGCCTACCCTTTGTAGTTGTTTCATGTGATAATTATTGAATGATACGAGAAATCCTTACTGCTCGCTAATTCATTCGTTTTATAGACAGTGGAGTTTATACTATCTAGAATCGAGTGCAACTCACCCCGAAGAGAACTCCTCGCAGGGAGGGAGTGAAACATGTTCGAAAAATGTCATAAAAAAATTTTTACCCCCATCGTCCTTAGTTAGCAATTTCGTCGATGGCCCGAAACCCTTTCGGAGATTTCCCCTGCAGTTGACAATTCACAAACCTATCTTCTGTAGTTTACAATTCACAAACCTACCCTCTGTAGTTGTATCATTCATGTGATAATTATTGAATGATACGAGAAATCCTTATTGCTCACCAATTCGTTCATTTTATAGACAGTGGAGTTTATACTATCTAGAATCGAGTGCAAATCGCCCCGAAGAGAACTCCTCGCAGAGAGGGAGTGAAACGGGTCCGAAAATGTTATAAAAAAAAATTGACCCCCATCATCCTTAGTTAGAAATTTGGTCGATGTCCCGAAACCATTTCGGAGATTTCTCCTGCCGTTGATAATTCACAAACCTACAACTTTGTAATTGTTTTATAGATAGTCAAGTTTATACTATCTACAATCGAGTGCAACTCGCCCTGAAGAGAACTCTTGCAGAGAGGGCAGGAAACGGGTTGGAAAATGTTACAAAAAAACGTTTACCCCCATCGTCCTTAGTTAGCAATTTCGTCGATGGCCCGAAACCCTTTCGGAGATTTCCACTGCGTGCACTGACAATTCACA
Organism: Ichneumoninae sp. B BG-2022a; assembly: GCA_030522725.1. Taxonomy (NCBI): domain Eukaryota; kingdom Metazoa; phylum Arthropoda; class Insecta; order Hymenoptera; family Ichneumonidae; species Ichneumoninae sp. B BG-2022a. The sequence goes on from JAPYZD010003791.1 coordinate 3,228, forward strand.
AACCTACCCTCTGTAGTTTTATCATTCATGTGATAATTATTGAATGATACCAAAAATCCTTACTGCTCGCTAATTCATTCATTTTATAGACAGTGGAGTTTATACTATCTAGAATCGAGTGCAAAGCGTCGTGCAGGGAGCTCCTCGCAGAGAGGGAGTAGAATGAGTTCATAAAAGTTATAAAAAATATGTTTACCCCCATCATCCTTAGTCAAAAATTTGGTCGATGGCCCAAAACCCTTTCCCAGATTTTCGCTGCGGTTGATAATTGACGAACCTACCCCGTGTAGTTTCATCATTGATGTGATAATTATTGAATGACACGCGAAATACTTACCGTCGCTACTGCTCGCTAACTCATTCTTCTTATAGACAGTGGAGTTTATAGTATCTAGAATCGAGTGCAACTCGTCGTGAAGAGAGCTCGTCGCGGAGAGGGAGAGAGCCGGGTCCGACTATCGATCGAGGCTTGAATAATTTCGCGAGAAGCTCTTTACCCACGCTGCACATTTCAGTTACTGATTGTACGAGAACGTGAAGAGCTCACGACGGTGTGCCTGCAACTTGCTACCGGGCGGCGGTGCGGTATCATCTCTCGATTCGCTCATTACTATTCAACGTAACCCAGATCGGAATAGGAGCGCTCGACCCTATGCTGCTCTCTCCCACTGTCTCTATTTTTTCAGTCTGATCAGTTTGACACGTGACACACGAGAATGGAAAAAGACATAGAATTCGGAACGGTGATGTTTCGCGATAATACACGATTTTTTTTTTTTCTTAACAAGGGTTTCGAAGAATTTATCCGAGAAATTATCTTGAAAAATTAATTTTACCATTGAGAAGCAAATCGAAATAAGTCGGGAGATCTGTACAAGCCGAAGAAACGAAATTACGATTTTTTCTGTTTTTTTTTTTAATTAAAAAGCGTCTGCATGGAATTATTCAGGAGACCGCAGTCGAGATTATTTTCGGGATATCAACACGACGAAAATTTTGTACGTGATCGATTCGGGGAATCGGGAATGTCTGGTGAATTATGGATGTAAATTTAATTTCGGGAAAACCATTATCAGATATTGATTCGATGGGTTTTGTATTATTATTTTTCATTCGGCAAGAAATCTATTTCAGTTGCATTTTATCGGGTGATCGTTTCGTATTAAATTAGTCGGCTCCAAAAGTCGAAATTCGTATGCGGTTCTTGTCTATAAATTGAATTTTACATATTTGCCGTTAAACTGTATTTTATCCTTTTATATTGTATTAATTTTTGATTGTTTTTTTCATTTTTACAGGAGACGAAGAGGCCATCGAAGGAGATGCAGGTGACAATCGCACGACAGTTGGGCCTCGAGCCAACGACAGTCGGTAACTTCTTCATGAACGCGCGACGACGCTCGATGGACAAGTGGAAAGACGAGGATCCGAAAAATCAGTCCGTCGACGAGGGACAATTGTCGCCGAGCCTCGGGATAAGTCCACGCCAAGCGACCGACGTTTTGTGACATACGTCCGACCACGAGGAATATCACGACGAGTCACCCGAGGAGGATCTTCCCTTCTCGTAAATTATTTCTTTCGTTTCGTCGAACGAAACGTCGTCGGGAAGTTCCGCATTGACAGTGAATTCTGATCGAGCGAGCGTTCAGCAGCCAAGAAAAACAAAAAAGAGAGCGAAGCGGGGGGCCTTAGATTTCAGGTTTTTTACACGTTCGTCAGAACAATCGCAATAAGGAGCCTCTCCGCATGCTGTTCGTAAGAAAGAGAGAAAAAAAAAGAAACAAAAAATATCGGTCAGAACGCCACGGTCAATGTTGAGCTCCAAGCTGCCACGAAAAACTGCTCGTACATTTGTAAATCTCTCGAGTGAGTGAGAAAACTCCCGATCATCTCGATGCTACTGAAGTTACTAGAGTAGTGCCATAATTTGCCATAGTCGGCTGTGTAAGTTTAATCCTCGTACTGTTCGTCATCGACTCGTGACGACGAAATTGTTTTACGTATCGTTCTAGTCTGTACAGCTCGATTTTTTTAAATCTTGATCGTCACCGGTGAATTTTTTTTCAATCGTCAGATCGACGATCACAAACATGTCTAGTCAAAATTCGATTAAGACGTTCTTTGCAGTGGTTGCAATTTTTCAATTCGCGAGCGGAGAGGATTAACGCGTGGTTTTTTTTAAATTGCTGTTGCGGGGACGCGAGCATATCCGGTAGTTCCTATACGACGGGTGGAAAAACTATTGACAGAGCTGCGCGAATTGAAATAATGCCGTTGTTTAGCACGCAATAATTATGAAGTTTTTTTTTAAAGTAAGTTTCCTCTTTTCGCGATAAGCCTAGTTGTCCGTAGTCTTATTTGTATAGTTCTGTTTGTTATGCATGTGAACGATGATCGGGAGACGTAGAGAGAGATGTGGAAAAAAAATGTCCGAGCAACCAGTGGCAGCGGGCGATATAAACGAAAGCAATAAAAGACTCGTCAATTCCTCGCTGGTCACCCAACACAGTGAAACAATTATAAAAAAAAAAAACAAACAAACAAAAATCACACGTGCGATCACGGTGCTACCACGGACGTCGCACGTGTGTAAACCAAGTGATATATTTAAAAAAATACTAATTTATCAACGTGGACGCTGCAAGGTGCGAGAGTTAAATTTTTAATAGGCTCGCGAGTGTTGACCGGTGAGAGACACTGCGCTCCTCGCTCCACCGCACTTCAGCATAGTGTGCCGGTGCCATGCTGTGCTATTGTAAATACCAAAACTTTTATTACGTAAAAATAACAAAACAAAAAAAATAACAAAGAATTAACAAATGAATGAAACGCGGCGTTGTTGTTTTAGCTAGATCAAAGTACGAATGATGAGAAATTATTACGTACGTAACGGCGGCATCACCCCGAAACGGAGGGGCATGGCTCGTCTGGAAGCACAATTTTTTTTTAATCGACTCAATTCGCTTCGGAGCAAAAACGACCATGAAAAAAAGTAATCAATTTTTATGTACCGTGTTACGAATATTAATTTTAATTTGTAGATGGTTCGAGCCAATTCTTTGTAATCGCTAGTAAGTTTTTGTCACTGGCGAAAGCATTTTTTTTTTTTTTTTAGAAAACGTAGTGTCCAGACTGAGTCCCAAGCTTCTGGGTCTCGAGGGATGATGGCGATACCGGTGAATATCCGATGAAACGTGATGCCCGATGCTCGTGAGAGTGAAATACTCAGTATAAAGAAAAGTTTATTAAATCGTTCGCAGCACCAAACCAAAGTCGAGAAGAAATCAATGAGAGCGAAGAGAAGAAGAGTGTGCGAATTGAATAATGTTTGAATATGAGCTGTTTTGCATGGTTGGATGATGTGGTAAGAAACAAGCGAGACGGGGATCGTCGTGTCACTGTAAAAAAAATAATAATAATAAAAAAAAGATAAGACAAGAAAACAAAATTCATCGTACCAAAACACGGCCGTCTGGGCTGACGGATTAAGATCATATATAGTACAAAGTAAACATATACTAATTGTAACGTTGGTTTAATTAGTAATAAGAGACAAAAATATGGGCGGGTCGTCGCTGTTCGTGAAGTTGTGAGAGAAAAAAAAAAACAAGTGCGATTTAATGATGACAACGGAATTTCGGATCTGCGAACTAGGCTCCTTCGTTGTTGTAACCACGAAACTCATGGAAAAGTGTTCTTGTAAAGACGAATGGGTTATCGGTAGGAATTGAGCAATAAAATGAAGAAGATAAGGCAAGCTCCGTGACGAGTCGAGAAAAATGTTGCCCTGCGGTCGCGTCGTGTGCCTCGCTTTCATTTGTACTCGTCAATATAGCAAAGTTGCATACATTTTAATTTTAATCGATAAAACTCAGTTCCACTAGACAATTCGTTTATTTTTGTAAAAAATTAAATTTTTAACTGAGGTACGTTACTCTTGCGGTATCCTTGCAAATGCTGTTAATAAGTTTTCCGTCAATTTCAACTCGAGAGCAAAACAAAAAAAAAAGACATTTATATGCCACCTCCTCTGTTAGCACGCAGCCCATGTTCGATCGAAGTTGATCGAGACCACAAGCGCGCGGATTCGTAACGCGCAAAATCCGGGATTATAAACACGATGACACGCACAGGGAAGCGTCGCGTGTGACTCACTTTAGCAAACACGCAACCACACACATACAGAACGTCACAAGGACATGATAAATAAAAAAAAAACCGAAGAGAACGGTCGCGAAGCGAAAAATACGGCGTCTTGTCGCCTCATATGTAATTGTATAATATTCTGTAAATACAATTAATTGCAAGAAAGAAGTTTATTATTATTATATAATTGCGAATATTATTGCCATTATTACTATTATCGAACGATCATGATTAATATATAAATATATATTAACACGAGATGTTTTTTTTAAGTGACAAAAAGATTAAACGTAGGTAGTTCAACACTCCCGACACACATACATAGAGACTCGAAAGATCACACGAGAGAGACGCAGTAAAAATGGTAGAAACAGATAAATAAAAATCTTGTATTAACTTATTGGCAAACTGGACACACACACACACTTAGATACACAACATAAAAGTTAAACGACAAGAAAAAAAAACATAGTATTTAATATATTGACAATGATTAATATATAAATATTAAATGAATAATATATTAAATGATTATATAAAAACAAACGACGGAAGGATGGATGAGAATGGTGAGGATGGACGAGATAGAGACGCGTCGAGCCGATCAACCATCCTTCGGGGGGAACAGATTGACGTGACGTCAACAATTAATTAATTGAACAATTAATTAATAGTATTGATTACGTTGTAATAAAAATTGATAATCTATTTATATATATTATTGGTAAAAGTACGTGAATTACGTGAGGGGTTTGAAAGAAGTGAAAGAAAAATAAAAATAACAAAATAACGAGAGAAAAACAGAGTTTCGCGAACGGGAGCTCGGAACGATGATTGTTTAGTCGACTCCTGGATTTCATAGGGGAAAAATCTATTTCTGATCCGTGTGTGTATACGTGTGTTTTTTATATGCAATGGGATATATAACTGAAACTTATTATTGCCGCAAATTTTATGACGGAGATGAAAAAAAAGTGAAAAAAACCATAAGAACACTACAACTTAACGCCGAGGTTTCGAGATTGATCGTCGATGACGTTTGGTCGCGTTGCGTTTCACTGCTCGCTAAATCACCGGCTGCTAAAATTATTATTACCCTAGGAGATTGACGAATTTAGAGAATTAAAAAAAAATGTTTCAATAACCTTTGGTCATTATATTCCAGATGGAAAAAACGATTAGTTACAAATCTACCATGTCTGTGCATTTGGTCATATTCAGAGAGTGTAAAGTCCGATATATAGTTTAACTATTTATAAACAACAGTTTATTGGTGCTCTCGCGCGCTCAAAATGGTTTCGTAATACTTTTGCTTTTATCTTCGAAAGTTAAAAATAATTCGTACAGGAAAATGTCCCATTTTCTCTTCTCTATTTTTCTTTTTTGTATGTAAACGAAAGTCATTAACTTTGAGCGATGTTTGTTTGCAGCCCGATTGCAGACACTCACAGACAGAGGTAGACCATCAATTAGTAAATTGTCTCCTCGATATTGTATTCGTTTAATAATTGAAAATTTTTATTTTCCCGTCTGTCCGACGCGCAATGCCGAGCGTCTCTCATAGTTATCTCATGAGGAGTCTGTGAGTGTCGAGTGAAGAGAAAATATTCGTCTATGACCAAAGCCCATACATGGTGTAATGGAACTAATTTTTTCTCCAATCTCGAATTTCGACGATATTTTAATACTCACGATCGATTAGGCAATACTTAAAAAGCTTCTCGCATTCCAAGAAACGCTACATTCCAGTATGGGACTGAAAAAAAGAAAAATACGTTGTAATAGTTTACCGCGAATTTAATGATCGTTTTTTTTTATTATTGTGCGGTGGTCTGTACAGTCATCCAACCGCGTTCCGGACAATACAAAAGTTTTGAGACACAGTTTCTCGATGCTTTGTATTATTCGTGAAGATAAGATATTTTTCTAAGCTCGTTGGTTCGCCGGTTAATTCAATCTCCATCTGTTCAATGAAAACTCGGCTCCGTTAATCGATGCATGTAAAAAAAGAGAAAAAGTGACAACAAATTGTAAAGATTAAAGGTATATTTATATTGATACTTAAACACATATCCAACGGATTAGAGACTAACGACGACAACGTACAATACGATTTTTCTTCGAATTGTTAGAATCCGCGTCTTGTATCACGCAGATGTTCTTTTAATTAATTATTCCGGTAAACGGCCATTGTTTTTTTCTTAATTTCTCACACTCGTCACCTCGAATTTTAGATCCAATCGAGCAACAGATTCCTGAGAGAAAGGGGTGTCCGAGAGTGGATTGAATGAGTTTGATGAAAAGGAAAAAAAAACAAAGGGGCAACTAACAGACCGGAAATCAGAGGGAAATTTCGAAATATCGCTACACTCAGTGTGCCGTATTAAATGTGGTATAACATTCGGTTTGTAGATCTTCATTGGAGCAACACGGCGGTAAAACAAGGATTAAAAAAAAATGAGAAGTAACAGTTCGCACGACAATAAGGTATCGAATAGTTAACGAGAGGGAAAATAATGTAAAATACAAATGCAAACCAAGGTATACATTATTATATTTATTATATTACGAGAATCATCGTACAGACGCGCAGGGCGATGTATGCGAGGGGGGGCTGTTGAGATGAGTGGACGAAGAGATTGAGATGAAACGAAATACAAATGTGAACTCTTGTGCTTTTCGCTTACGATCAAGGGCCATGACAAGTGTGAGGTACCCAAAAACTATCTCTCTCTCGTATGTGTTGAAAGAAAAAAAATAGAACAAATGAAAAGGAGAATGAAGAACACGAGCAAAACGACTCGCTGTAGATTTATAAATAAAAAAAAACTATAAATAAATAAATACTAGAACGCGACAGTACCAAAGAATTTGCGAATGGGTGACTGGCCGTTTTAGTGGAGACTACACGGTAGGTGAAATCGAATCGGTGGAGAGTTCACGTGAAGAAAAAAAAATACCAAAGGATACATAAAAGTAGCGTACTCGAGATATCCATTATTTATTATTGTTTGTATGAATTGTCTACCGATGAGAGAACGTGGTTATGAACCAGGCATTTATTGAGAAAAAAAACAAACTATTATTATTATTATTATTATTTCTTGTACTTAGACGAAATTTGTACATGCTGGAATCGGATTAGAAAATATTTGTTCATTGAGATTATCATTCGGAATCGATCATTAGTAATCTCGAGTTATCTCCGAGTCGGGAGGGTCACGGCGTATCTCAAAACTATTTTCACATAAATTATGATTTTTGAAGAAAAAAAAGAGAGCAAAGAAATTTCTCTCGTCACTGTCGTCGACGTGAGAGAGGAAAGCTCATCAAACGAACGCGATGACTCTCCCGTGAGATTAACGATTTCGATTCGATTCCAACATAAATAATGTGTACCTATGTAATAGACACATTGATGAATTCAAGACGTGAACAACTGTAAACTACTGTAAACTACAATGTTACTTACGTTTTACGAAGAGCTTATTGTAGTCAAGAATTATTAAACACAATTTAAGTCGTAAAGGTATATTTGAGTGTAGCACTGAACAAAACAAACAAGCAAGCGAAAAAGAAAAAGTAACTTGACAAAAAAAAAGAAGAAGAAAACCTCTTTACACTTTTGCACGAAACGTGTGTTGTACTTAACTGAACTATTGACGAAAGAAAAAAAATTGTAATTAACGTTTTATTACTTAGCAATTAAAACTTAATTTATTTATGATTCGTCGAGTCGCCTGTGTTACGCCCTTCGCAATTTTTATTCTTACTTTTCCGCTCTCATTTTTCTCGGATCATTTTTTTTATTGTCGGGATATAACGATCGTTTGGGCAAGTGGTATCGATGAAAATGTAACGAGCGGAGTAGAGGCAACGATTTTATTTTCCAAAATTCTCATGATAATGTGTAATAATATATTTTTTTTTAATACGTTTTTCGATTTTTTTACAACGGGACGATTTAATTACGATCGTTCAGCCAGCGAAGGCGGGAATACCGGTTATCGCTCTGCCGAGAATTAGAGCGTGGACGTCGTCCGTTCCTTCATAGGTAACGACTGATTCCAAATTTGTCATGTGTCTTATTATGTGGTATTCGTCGGAGATGCCATTCGCGCCGAGCATATCACGCGCCACTCTTGCAATGTTCAAAGCTTTGCTAGCTGAATTTCTCTTTATCAGAGATATCATTTCTGGAGTTACTCTGAAACATAAAATTCGTACGAATATTCGTTATATATTTTTTTAAACATTCATCTATTAATAATCGACGAGCACGAGATCCGCGAATTCGACACATCTTTTTAAAAAATCGTTTTAGATATTGAAGGATTTAGATATCGAACGTGTACCTTCCCTCGTCTTTGAGCCTTCCGACTCGAAGACACGCCTGGAAACCCGTAGCTATTTCCATCATCATATCAGCCAATTTTTTTTGCACCAATTGATTCGCTGCCAATGGCCTGTTGAATTGTTTTCTGTCGAGAGTGTATTGCGCCGCTAGTTTCATACAAGTTTCTGCGGCTCCGAGAGCGCCCCAGGCGATCCCGTAACGTGCGCCGTTTAGACATCCAAACGGTCCCTTGAAACAGTAGGAATAACAATTTTACATTTCAAAAAAAATAATGATTTTCCATCTCAAAAACAATAATTTTACATCTCACGAATAATAATTTTACATCTCAAAAACAATAATTTTACATCTCACGAATAATAATTTTACATCTCACGAATAATAATTTTACATCTCACGAATAATAATTTTACGTCTCAAGTATAATAATTGTACGTCTCAAGAATAATAATTTTACATTTCACGAATAATAATTTTACGTCTCAAGAATAATCACTTTACATATCACGAATAATTTTACCGCACTGTAAATATTGTAACAAATTGTATTGTAGTGACTGGTGTTAGGTAGATGTGAAGATGGACCAGTGACGAAAAGCACAGTCGACAACGTCTGACGAAATATTTTTTGTAGACTTAGCGGATTGTAATTTTTTGTTGTAAATCTTGAATTATGGACAGCACGAGTCAGCGAGAATTTGGTGTCGGATAGTTAGTGTATTGGATGGTGTGATTAGAAAATTGTTACTTGCTTTCAGACCCTCGACGTTTGGCAAAAGATTCTCAGCCGGCACGACGACGTCATCCATGAGAATCATTCCGGTCGTCGAGGCCCTTAAGGACAGTTTTCCTCGAATAACCGGAGTGCTCAGACAATCCCTGCTTCTCTTTCTCTCGACGATGAATCCTCGAATTTTGCCGTCCTCGCACTTTGCCCAAACTACCGCGACATCGGCCACCGGAGAATTCGTGATCCTAAATTTTTTATCACAAAATTTAGAGCCTCTGCTTCAAAATCTTTTTTTATTCCACAAACCAGTAGACATTTTTTTTATCTATCCGTAAAAAAATACTAGCCATGTCTTGCTGCCACGCAGTTTGTAAACTTTTTTGTCGGCGTCGTAGGTCGCTCGGGTTTCCATAGATCCGGGGTCGCTACCGTGATTCGGTTCGGTAAGTCCGAAACAGCCGATCAAATCACCGCTGACTAAATTTGTTTTATTTTTTTAGTTACATTAATGGAAATATTAAATTAATGAATATTAAATTAAGGTAATCGGAGCGGTACAATTCCACCAAACGTGAGTTTCAGGGAAAAATTCAAACATTTCTCGATGGGATAAAAATCTGAAAAAATCAACCATATGGGAGGTGCTGCAAATACTGTTTTTATGTTATAATAATTCCATAAATGTTATTGACGAATTAAGGATAAAAATAATTGTTCAACAAATCACCCGGGCAACTGAACTATTTTTTCCCATAAAAATGACTCGTTAATTTTTATGAATACTTTGAAAATAATCTTTGAAAATCGCGTTTTTTCTATGTTCAAGCTGTAAAAAAAACGCAATTTTACAAATAATACATAAATAAATAATTATAAAAAATTATTAAAAAATTCATACGTATTGAGAAAAATAAACCCATCATTTTTATGAAGGAAAAGTAGTTAAGGTGCCGGGTAATTTGTTTAATTCTTATCTTCAAATTGTTGATAAGAAATTGGAATTATTATTTCACAAAAACAATCTTTGCAGCACATCCCATATACTTGATTTTTTTCAGATTGTTATTCCATTGAAAAGTGTTCGCAATTTTCTCTGAAACTGACATTTGGCGGGGCTCTACCGCTCCAAATACCTTCAAGGAATACGTCACACAGCGAATTTTCTACTTTTGGAACTAAAAATCACAAGTGTTATAAAGCAATGAATACGGTTTTTTTAAAAAGAATGTCTAATAATCTTTTCCCCACATGGATTCCGAGATACATGAGCTTAAAATTGTGTCAATTAACATGAGCTGCATATGGTGCCGCGTGAAAAGCAACATTCTTTTTTTAAAAAAATATATGTTTCCACACTACTGTATTAGATTTTTCTTCTAAAATAAAATTACAACATTATTACGGATGCATTAAATAAATAAAATCGAACCGTGCCCATAGATTTTCGAAGATATTACTAATTGAAGGAGTTTTGAACCTGTATATGATTAGATACCTAGGCCTCAACCATTGCTAGTAACATGCCCCCCACCACCCCCCACCATTATGAAACGGCGACCTGTGACGTATTCCCTTAAGCTAGTACTTGCGGACAGCCTGAGCCCAAGTGAGTTCAGAGAGAATTGAGAGAGGAATTGCGAACACTTCTCGATGAGATTGATTTTGCATAATAATAAAGATCGATTTTGCATAATAATAAAGATCGATTTTGCATAATAATAAAGATTGATTTTCCATAATAAAAAAATTGAAATTTTCACATCGCTTTCTCATAAAAGTTGAAAATTGCAATTTTCATATCTCTTTTTTTTGTCGCGAAGCCTC
>JAPYZD010003792.1:0-20123 GCA_030522725.1 Ichneumoninae sp. B BG-2022a
AAATGTTCTACGGGACAAGGACGAGCGTTGCGGAGGACAGGGGGGGGGGGGGGAAGGCGAGTGAGACAGAGAGAATTGTGAAGGAGCTCTTGGGGTATCGATGTCGAGAAGGGTCGTTTTCGAGAGTGGTGTCGTTTGTACGAGTGAGCGAACGAGACGAGATCTCTCTATCCCCAGCGGCGATAGTTCGGCTTAGCTGATTCCCCGTACAACACAGCATCCCCGGTCCTTTTCTGCGGGGTAGCGAGCCAGCAGCAGCAGCGGGAGGGAATCCGTGTTTATTGACACAGGAAGTGATTGCTGCGCCCGTGGGTCGAGGGGGGTTTCACGGTTCCCCACAGGGGAGCACTCGTTCGGAGTCGTGCTCGCTTTTCCCGTCTCTTCCCCCCCCCCCCCCCCGGGCCCCCGCCTTTCCCCCCCCCCCCCCCCCCCCCCCACCCCCCCCCCCCCCCCCCCCCCCCCCCCCCCCCCCCCTGTCCTCCGCAACGCTCGTCCTTGTCCCGTAGAACATTTCCCGATTTTAAGAAAATATTGATTCTCGGATAACACGAGAGTTAACTAAACGAACAGCCAAGAGGCAACGTCGACCCGTCAATTAGAATCGTGTGGAACGTTCGTCGTCGGAAGGTCGCTGTTGGTTCTACTGCATCCTAGCTATTTAACATCTTGAATAAATTTTTTTAAATAAATACTAAAATGGTATTATTTTTTTTTGCTTTTTTAAGAACTGTTATAGTGGCTCATGTATCGGAAGTTTTTTAATCGATGCGAGAAAGCAATATAACTGGGAATGAAATAGAATGGAATAAACTTCTTTTAGTGAGGTAATTCCATTCTGCAGGCGAAATTTTCTAATGGTTGAATTTTAATTAATGAAATGAAAGTTTGACAAAAATTTGGTACACTGTTAAAAAAATAAAATAAAAATGTGTATAATAATGAATACATTTAATAATAATAATTTGTAGGGCTGAAGGACGTTGGTCGATGACCCTGAGAGAAAAATAATCGCACATGTGTACACGAAATACCACCGATCCATGTAGTAATGCGGCTAATAAAGTGCAGTGACTACTACTAATAATAATTTATATACAAATGTAAAGTAAAAATGTGTATACAGATGAAAACATTTTCACAATTCTTTTTTTTTTTTTTTATACAGTATACTCAATTTTACGAATTACATCGACAGGATATTCGCGACGCCAATGTGGGTACGCGCGAGTAGAGATGAATTAACGTTTTACAGCAGCGGGATGGCAACCCGCTGCCAGGGCTACGGTATTATCTATCAATTCTCTGACCGAGAGGAAAAAAATTACAATGACAATGACCGCAATAAAGATTCCGAGCGTGTATCAGTTTAGCGGCCGTAAGTACAGAAGCAGCCAGAGAGGAAGCTGAATTCGAGCGCCACGCGGCGCTTCTGCCGGGTTACACGTCGACAGCTTGGAAAATTGGTAACAAATAATGATACAAAGAGGGGTGGCTCTTCCATCGTGCTCCGGGGTTGCGCTCCGGGGTTGCCGCGCGCGACCGGACGGAGCCGACGACTAAGGGTGTCGACGGACCCCTCACTCTTGATCTGCACGCTGTACGTGTCTCCGAGCATTAGAGCCTGTGGGCTACGCAGAGGAGATATCACGACCGCATACGAAATACTTCGACCCTCATACCCCACCAGGATAATCAATCGGCGCCTGATCCGCTAAAGCTTCGAATATTATTTATTTCTTTAAATAAATAAAAATTGAAAAAAATGAATATGTAGAAAGAAAATTAAAAAAAAAATTAATGAAGAAAATGGAAAAAGATTGAAAAAAATGATGGCATGAAAGTTAGCAACGTTCCCCCAATGGCATCATTGACAGCAGTCACTTCTCGCAAACAGACTGTTTTCTGGTAAAATTTTTTTTTTTTTAATTGTATTATATTATATTATATATATATGATTATAATAATTTATATTATCATATTACATTGCATTATATTATCGGCTCGGTACGAAAGCAACTTTCTGCGAAAGGTGACAGCTGTCAATAATTTCATTGGAGGAACGTTCTCGGCTTCTACCGTTTGAAAAAAATGGAAAAAAAAAGAAAAGTGCAGCGATAAGTTCGATCGACAAAATTATATGTCCTGACAAACGCCAGGATCTCCGAGAGTTCATCCCGGCTTGTATGTAAATTGCGTCGAGGCAGAGTGGTGGGTAGGTGGAGATAGAGCAGGGAAAGTAGAAGCGAGGAAAAGCGAAGCCCGGAGTGGAGATCTCCTCGTGGCTCCACGAATCAGAAACGATTCGAGTGTCTCGATGGGGCTAATATAATTCCACGGTGGCGCGCGGCGGCGGCGGCGGCGGTTCTCCCCGTGAGAACTCGGTCTCTGTAGCATCTCCTCGGCATCGCGACTCGTCCTCGTGGGCTCGCCTTTATGCGGGCACAAAAGTTGGAACGTGGAACCGCGTGCGGCCAACGAGACACACACACACACCTACACATATGTAAAAATCTCCTCCACCTATGGAGCCCGTGTACTATATCCACGGTACTCTATACCGAGGCGAAGGTAGATCGGAGCTACCTGCTCTAACCGACTCTCTTTCGCTCTGTGCGGTAGGGACGTCTAACACACGAAGGCAAATAAATAAATACGAGCGGAGAGAGGGAGAGAGCAAGGAGCGAAGAACCGAGTTGGTGAGCTCACTTGTGCTCACTTGCGCTCCGGAGCGCGCGTGCTCTCCACACATATTTGAACCGATGCACATTCCCGTATATCTAGCCGTCGAGTACACGGACGCAGAAACACCATCTATACACCCATATATACATACAAATATATATACATATACACACATATACATATATAAATATATATATATATCTATATATATATATATATATATATGCAGCGGGTTTATATTAGTCGATCTACGGGGTGAGGTATGCCGGTGGTTGCAGAGAGAAGAGACGTACGCTAGCTAGCTCGTTCCCTCTCCGTAAGCGACGCGCGATCCGTCACGAGGGCATAAATCAATGCTACGTATTCGCAGCAGCAGCAGCAGCAGAAGCAGCAGCAGCAACCCCTGTGTTCCCTGAGTTGCATTCGCCGCCAGCAGCACTGCCACCGAACGCACACGACTCCTCGATGGCACATACAAGAGGAGAGATAGAGTACAGGGTAACGTGGCTGGCTACCTCACTTTCGGGGCGGCGAAGCGGGGTATTTGGATATACCTAGATCTAAGTACATGTATGCATGTATTCCGTTGAGCTCTCTCCTAGCTCAGCAGGGCCAAACACGCATAGTTGTGCCAGCTATCCGGCAGGCCGCTGTTGCTCCGGTGCAATAACGCATACGCACACACACGCACGCACACGCATGCGCACTCGCACGTACAGAGGCGCGCTCTCTCGCGATATCGTGCACGAACGGGGAAATCGGTGGGATGTACCAGAGTCGGTAGCGCAGTGGAACCAAAGCTATGCTTTATTATGCCGGACACAATTGCGTGTTGGCTAAGCCACGTGACCGGGATACTTCCGGCCGACGTTTCGGGTTCCGCTTGGTAACGTCGCATCTTCCCCGGGTGGTTCACGTGTCCAGCGTAATCCCTCGAACCTCCGACTCCCCCCTCGAGCTTTTGAACCCGGACGATCTCTGGGGCTCCCCGGTCCGTCCCTATTAGTCTCCATCCGAGGGAACGGCGAGAGATGAACGATGAAGTTCGACGGGAGCATGTCGGAGGGAGGGGAGGGTGGTTAAAGCGAAATCTCATTCCCGAATCGCTTAATCTTCCGTGTTGTCCTCCTTCTTGCCCCAGCGTTTCCGGCGAGACTTAACCGACGAGCCGCACGCAGCCTCTCCCGGTTCGTTGGGTTATCTCTTTCGAGGGCGCTGGTGGAGACTCCTTTCGACTCATCTCGGATCCACGTGTCGGTCACGTCGGGCCATCGGGAAGTACAATGAGACGCAGAGTCATTGTCGCCGTCGAGGCTCTGCGGAGTCATGAGAACCGGCGAGGAGACCCGGGGCCTTCCGGTTTTGGTCTTCTTTGGGGTGCAGCGAAATGGGGTCGATGCGATTTTCGGGCGATGACAATATTGTGTCAGCTTTTTGTTTGTTTCACCGATAGGTACACTGCTGCTCATGAATGCTTGGATTTCCTTGCGTCTTGATGGATGTCTTGTTGGGTGTCTTGCCCAAGTCTTGGGCCACGTCTTGCCCAAGTCTTGCCCCATGTCTTGCCCCATGTCTTGCGCCATATCTTGCCCCATATCTTGCCCCATATCTTGCCCCATGTCTTACCCCATGTCTTGCCCCATGTCTTGCCCCATGTCTTGCCCCATGTCTTGCCCCATGTCTTGCCCCATGTCGTCTTGCCCCATGTCTTCCTTGATATCTTCGAACTCGTTAAGACATAGAGCAAGATATCCAGAAAGATAAAAAAAATCAGAAAAACGAGGCATTCATGAACAGCAGTGTAAAGCTTCGGAGATGCGTGTCATCGATCCTGAGCTTCCTCTGGCGATCTTCTCGGGCACGTTAATTCGGATACTGCGAGCTGATTCGCGGAACGGTGTAGCGAGCGGCTCGGAGACGGAAGGAGATGAGAGATACGTATTATCGGAGCGTGATTCGATGGAAATGGTCAGAAGGAGAGCGAGGCAATTCCCCACAGTGTATTGGCTCAAAGGAGGGGTGGAGGAAGGGGGGCGAAGGCGAGCGAGAAAAGAAAACCATAAAACAACATAAACGAACGTAATAGAGATATCGAGGAGGATACGCCGGATCGAAAGGATCGGTCACGCTCTTCTTACGTTAATACCTGGATCGGATCGGCCGTGAATATAGCTCGGTGTTCGCTCGGTCCAGCGGGATGCTGCGCGCACCACCCGTATCGAGATTCCGTGGCCGCGGATTTTTTTTTTTTCTTCTCAAAGCCCTTGCACACTGGACGCTCGCCGGAATAGGGCATCGCGCGCAGGGGTGTGCGCGCGATTTCCCTGATTCTCCGTCGCACTCGGGCGGGGTAGATCAGCGTGGCGAATCTCGCTAGTGGCGCGGGAGTTTATCGCGGGGGTGTGTAGCCACTGTGACCACTAAAACCGTCTCACGATATCACATACGAGTGCCGGTGCTGGTACGTGAGGAGAGTTCATGTACCATCCAGCATCCGCGTTATGCCGAGCCGCACGAATCTCCTTCTCTCTCTCCCGCGCGCCATGGGAACCATAAAATCGCTGGAACGACCCTTATAAATAATGAATAACCAGCTACACGGCGGCGTTACGCGCCTCGCTCAACGTTCCACGGTTATTAAGCTCTTTTTACTTTCTCATCGCATACGAAGCGTGTGCGTGTGCGATTATGTGTGTGGCACACAATAAAAGTATGGTAAGGGTTGGTCGGGTCCTGATAAGGCCCGAACGCGGCCTGGTCGGGACGTGGTCAGACCCCGATGTAACGCTCGGCACGGTAGAAATTCGCCCCAAAAAACGCTCAAAAATGTCCACCACGGCAGCAGAATCGAACGAGGAAAAAATGAACGATCTTGCCGAACCGGAAGCTGACATGATTTTTTTTCTGATCGTACAGTAGAAGAAAAAACAACCGGATAGAAATTCTCAAGCGTTACATGCGGCCTCGACGAGGACTCCATGTAACGCTCAAAAATGTTCCGGGCAGCAGGATCGTCGCGCTGTCCGATAAAATGACGGAGGAAAAACGATTTTGCCGATCCGGAAGACGACGCAATCTTTTTTTCTTCTGATTTTCTAGCAGAATAAAAAATTAATGTCTTCCGGAAACTGTAACGCTCCAACACCGCAGACATTGTAACGACGCCGATAGACTCTTTTGTACTTTCCCTCGACATAACAAATCACTGGATCCGCATTATAAAAATCCACTTCCCGCAAATTGATATTTGACGGCCGATGATTATCGATATCAGACGTTATATCGCGGGGAAGTTTCGCGTCGGGCGCTTCCGCCATTGCGTGTTACAAATTCTCCGCCGGATGACCGTAATCACGATAACACGGATGAGAAGATTGAACATCATCCGTGCAATCGGTGGTCGCCGGATCGATGTACGCGACGATCGAGCGGGGTCGCGATGCATGAAAAAGTACGGTGAGATCGGCGACGTACGCGGAAGAAGGTAAGGGCACTCTCATTATCGTCGAGCAGCCATCCGCTCCTATAAAGACGGTCCGATCGGCCGATTTTTTTTGCGTATCATCGTTGACCGTCAAGCGATCGGGATCGTTTCCATCGTCCCGCGGCGAATCGCAGAATCCTGAAAAGACCGTCGATCTATTTCTCATTTTTTATTGATCGCACGATCTATGGATCGGAGTGGAATAATGGCGCTCAATTTCGAACTCGCGATGTACTTGGTGATCTTCGGGCTCGTCGATCGGGTGGTCATCTTGCCCGCGCCGGTTCGCGCCGATCGCCTCGATCGAAGTCCTCTCGAGGCGACGAGCGAAGATCGGCGCGATCGCGAACGGGACGCAGCGCCTTATCCGGAAGCCGAACCCTATCTGTCTCTGCGGCTGGACGACGTTAAGATATCCGAGTATCGCGAGGACGAGATCGACAAGTATTATCTGGAGAACCGGCAGATTAAACGGGAGATCGATGGAAACGGGATGCACAGCCAAACGCCGGTCAGATATTCGCAGTCGGTGCCCGAGCGGATCTACGGGGATAAAGTTGGGTCATCATCGGCCAGCGACGAGAAAGACAACGGGAAACCCAAACCCTTTCTGTCCGTACCCTTCGAGACCGTGGTGACAATAACACGAGATAACGTGCCCGATGCCGCCCAGACAACTTTCGAGGAGACTCGAAACCCCGCCGACGAATCTTCGCCCTGCCTCGAGAAGGAGTACTCGCGACGTGAGATACCCGGAAAACCGGAGTCCCGAAAGAAACCCAAGGATACGTCGCTGAAACGGCGGATCACCGGTATAGCTAACTTTCTGCGGGTCTTGAGGAAGACGGTGAGGAAGCGGGAGAACATGAAATTGGAGGCAAAGGATAACGAATCGAAGAGCCCGAAACACGAAAAACCCGACGAGGAATTCACGGATTTTGCGGAAACGCCGATAACTCTGTTCGAGGATGTGAGTAAGGCTAACGGCCCAGTTTCCGCCATCTTTAGGCCCAGTTTCCGCCATCTTCAATAGTTAAAGGGAATATTTTATTAAAAATATACGTATCGCGGCATTAATCAAGAGTAAACCACTCTTCAACATGCCGTCAATTTCGATTGTATTTAACGAATACTGTATTTATTATTAGCATAAATTGCGATTAATGGCGGTAACTGGGACAGCGGCGGAAACTGGGCCGTTTACCTTGGGGATAGACGGAAATTTTCTCGCTCCATCGCGGACTCGAATGCGGGCATTTATCGTCGCGGTCGGAACTTTACTTTTTTTCTGTTAATACATTTTTTAAAACGATTCGGTAAAGAAAAGCAAAAAAGTTATGGATATTGCTGGAAAAGAAATGGTTGTTGAAACCGCAGAGCTCTTTTATTTAGAATTTACACAATCGATTTATTCGATTACTGAATATGGCCCGTGCCGGTTCACACGTACATACATGGACCGGTCCATATTCACCACTTTACCCTACCATGTGAGAGCTTCACAGTAATAAATAATAAAAATATTTTTAAAAACAACAAACAAATAAACAGATAAAAATAATAAATAGATACATAAAAACATTTTTAATAAAATTTAAAAAAATGTTTAGCCTATCTTTTTTCTTTCATTGTTACTGTTTTCTCAGGACTCCCCGCAGCAGAAGAAAAACGAAACATCCCAGAGACAAGAGCTTGATGACGACGAGGAGGTAAGTAGCGCGCGAGTCAATAATTGAACACGCTCTTACGGGACCGTCCGAAAGCCATCTGACGAATGTCCAATCACTCCTATCGTTAATCACAGTTACTATATATTAAATACGAACTGACTAACTCGATTACTTAATCAAGTACTTTCTACAATTACAGGAATCCCAGGGATCTTTAGGATCCATCACCGATTTTCTACCCGTCGTCCTTCCCATTCTTCAGGATCTCAGTGATGTAAAAAAAAATTATTAAAAATATTATTTATCCTGCACAATAACGAAAAAAATTATTCAGAGACTAACCGTGTAATTGTCCTAGCCGAACAGCCCCACGGATCTGGCCGCATTGTTGGAAGCTACTGTGCCGATAGTTGGAGGATTCCTCGGCGGTGTACGTTAAATTAATCAAATTATTTAAATTAATTAAATGATTTAAATTAATCAAATTATTTAAATTAATTAAATGATTTAAATTAATCAAATTATTTAAATTAATTAAATGATTTAAATTAATCAAATTATTTAAATTTATCGAATTGTTTAACAGTGTAATGATCATTTTTTTCATTCGCAGAACGACGATCCGGATGCTCCGAACATTCTCAACACGATAGTATCTGCTGTGACAACAGTTCTCGGAGTGAGTCAGCCAACTCTTATTCCAAAATTTCAGTTCATTCGCCTTACATTCTTCAACAGACTCGATAACCGATAATTCTTACACAATGAAAAAAAAATTCTGTAAAATCGAAGGTGCTGACGAAAAGTCATTTATCGGGACAAATTCGTCTCATTGTCGCCCCGTTACTGTAATTAAATTATAAAAGAAATGTTGGTCGTGCAAAAATGTTACGCTTCCAGGGCGCGGACGGACGAGGCATCAACTTTGCTGAGCTCGCGGGTCCGCTTCTAGAGATAGCTGGACCATTCATAACACCGGTCATCGGTCCCATTGTCACTTACGCTATAAGGGTAAGAACACTTTCCTTATATATAAAAAAAAATTTAAAAGTCCTTATTTTAATAAATTGTACAATCACACCAGACGCTCACAAACCCTGATGCCCTGATTGGGATCGCCAACTCGTTGCTCGGAGCGGTAACCCAGGTAATGGCCAAGTGTTTCCAATTATCGTTGTACCATTTTGGTTTTTTTTTTCACGCATCCCATAATGGACGATTGGTGTTGCATTAATTTATTGCTCCTCATTTACTTTCTCTAACCCCTTTCTCTAGCCTGGTCCCGACGGTACTACTCCACTCCTGAATGCAGTCATAGATTTTGCCGCTTCACTCGTCAAAGTAAGTTGAATCAACATTAATTAATGGTAGCGTGGCGTAGCCCCCACGAAAGTACTGTGAGACATTGAAAGTCTCGATTTTTTATTCGAAAAAATCGCATTTTTGGGATTAAAATCTAAAATATTGGGTTTGGAGTAAAATGAACGTCATATTCGTGATCAAGGAGCCGCAATATTTTAATGCAGTGAACTATCGGCGCTTAACTTTTCGAGGTACATACGTTTCGGGGTTTAAATTTTCAAGGGATAATCATCGGGGCATGACCGTTCGAGGGCTATGCTATCCTACTTAATTAATAATAAAATTTCTTACGCATCTTATCGGACAGTGATTTTTATTTTTTACCTAATTAGGATCTCAGACCGGGTGCACCAGGAGGTCTGGACGTGGCCGCTATCGTGGAAGCGATCACTACCGGTACGATAACTGCAATCAGCGAAGTTTCACTTGGCCCATTCGGCGATCCCAAACCCTACGGACCCTACGGGGGTTACGCACCTTACGGACCTTATGGGACGGTCGGTACAATTATCGATCACTCTGTCTATCGAAAAAAAGAATGACTCGGTTAAATAAAAAAAAGAAAAAATGTTAATGTTTTTTGGAGCAGGGCCCTGTTCAAGCCGCCAGTATCAACAGCCTCCAAACTATTCCCGGAGTCGCCCTTCCACCGCCAGACACCGATTCGATTGAACAAACAGACCTTCTCAATGTCAGTCGACTTTTCTTTTTCATAATTTGTTTCTCCATTTCTGAGTAACAAAAGAAAAAATAATTAAACGAGATTAATAAATCTCGTTATTATTCGTTACTTCTCGTAATTATTCGTTACTTCTCGTAATTACTCGTTACTTCTCGTAATTACTTGTTACTTCTCGTAATTACTCGTTACTTCTTGTCATTACTTGTTACTTCTCGTAATTACTCGTTACTTCTTATAATTACTTGTTACTTCTCGTAATTACTCGTTGCTTCTCATAATTACTCATTACTTCTCGTAATTACTCGTTACTTCTCGTAATTACTTGTTACTTCTCGTAATTACTTGTTACTTCTCGTAATTACTTGTTACTTCTCGTAATTACGCGTTACTTCTCATAATTACTCATTACTTCTCGTAATTACTCGTTACTTCTCGTAATTACTTCTTAGTTCTCATAATTACTTGTTAGTTCTCATAATTACTCGGCAGTTCTCATAATTACTCGGCAGTTCTCATAATTACTTGTTAGTTCTCATAATTACTCATTACTTCTCGTAATTACTCGTTACCTCTTGTAATTACTCATAATTCACTTGGTATCACCGAAATTTATATACCCTGCCATTCTTTTTTTTTATTGGTTTCCGATTCTTGAGTCAAACTAATTGGACATTCGACTTCTAAACAGCCGATCGCAGCGCCCGCCAACACTGTGCAGCATCGCACAGTCAGATTTCGCACTACCCGAAGACCTCCAATTAAACAGCCGCAGAGGACAACGCCTCGTCCGGCGTTTTCCTTGCCGAGTTTCCTACAGCAATACGGAAACGTCAGTTTTTAAATTAATTATTGAAAATTACTCTCCTGCCGTTCGTCGCTATTCTCAAATTCCTATGTGGTTTTAATCTCGACAGGATCCCGTGCAAGCGCTTCCTGCCAACAACGGTAACGCAGGCTCGAGTTACGGGCCTTACGGAAGTGTAAGCCTGCAGCCGATATAATCATTGTATCTCTCTACTCCTGATAATTCTAAATGGATTTTAACGACGACGTCGTCCGATTACTTCCCGCAGAACGGAGTACCAGCGAGCAGCGTAAATCCGTTCGGTCTCATCATCTCCTCGATCCAGAACGTCACCGGCGACGGAATACAGCTCGTCGCGTCGCTGATAAACGCGGTATTCGGAATCATGGGAGCTTCCTCGGCGGACTCCGGCCCGCCGCAGTACGGACCCCCGGCAGCTTACGGACCGCCGCCACCCTACGGACATTACCAACCCCAAGGGTCTTACAAAAAACCCGCGTAAAAAGAACACACATGAAGCAACTAAGTTACGAGATTGTAGGTATTTTTTATTTTACACAAACGCGAAATCCTTCCTGCAGACCCGCTTTCATCTGCGGTGTAGTTAGAGGGAATAAAAAAAATAAAGCTAACGGATGATTTGTCAGCATAAACAAAAATACTGTAGGCATTACGTTTATGTGAGTCAACGGTTAATCCACAGCATCCAAGAATCAAACCTTATCCGCGACAGGAAGTGGCCCGTGGCCCAAAGGTGAATTTTTCTTTTTACGTGGTTCTTTCTGCCCCGCCCCCCCCCCCCCCTATATGTGTAGACATAGTTTCAGGATAATTACTTCGCTTTACGTTTATATAAGTCGACGATCGATCCACAGTATCCAAGAATCAAACTGTATCCGCGACCGGAAGTGGCCCGTGCCCCAAAGGCGAATTTTTTTTTAAGCGGTCCCTTCTGCCCTCTCCCCCCTATAAGTGCAGACATTGTTTCAGGATAATTTCTTCGCTTTACGTTCATATAAGTCAACGATTAATCCACAGCATCCAAAAATCAAACTTTATCCGCCACCGGAAGTGGCCCGTGTCCCAAAGGCGAATTTTTTTTTTAAGCGGTCCCTTCTGCCCTCTCCCCCCTATTCGTGCAGACACAGTTTCAGGATAATTTCTCAGATCAGCCACGATAATTTTTGCGATGCACACGTGCCGGTGCCCCAAAGATACGATTTTGTGTACGGCTTAAGAAGGCGAGGGGGGGGGGGGGTTGACTAGACGGCAGCTGGGCCCAACTGCTCATTAGCCATGCATACGCGCCCGAGACGACCAATCCTATCCCATCTCGCATCCTCCCCCCTTTTCTCTATGCACCTAGAGGGATGCTAACGAGACGTCTATATCATTATGGCTATTCCGTAAACGCGCGGCACGCAGACTGTCTTTCGCCGTTCGACGATGGCCATCGGAGTTTTTAAAGGGGGGTCGCACGAAATAAGGGAGGATACGGAACGTCCCGGATATTAGGGGCCCGGGGGCCACGCACACGGAGCCACCACGGCGAGCGCGGGCCCTCCTCGAATCGGTTTCCATGCCCGTGAAAACATTCGGTACGCGTCGACGTGCTCGTCTGTGAGCGTGGTGCCCCGTAGAGCGCGGCCGCCGTAGGAACGGGCCCCCCGAGATAAAGAGACGAACGGCCCCGGCGAGGCAACTCTTTCGCTCTCTCTCCCGATCTCTCTCTCGGTCCCACGAAGAACCACCGTGGACCACCATGAAGGACGCGGCTGGCCCTGCGCGAGACTGGCCATCTTCCTCCCGCCCCCTTCGGCTCTCTTCAGCTCCATCGCCATTTTCTCCCCTTTTTTGCTCTACTCCCTCGGGCACGATTCTCCTCCTCCTTCTATGTGTATAGATATATGTATGTGTGTGTGTGTATCTCCCTCTTTATATTATCTCGTTCCTCCTCGTCGTCGTTTTCCTTCCTACCCTCTTTATGAGCCAACTGCCAATAACCACGAACACGTGATTCTCTACGGCTGCCAGAAACCGCGAGAACGCTTCGTGCGTGGCTCTTTTAATTCTTTCGATTCCTCCGATTTGCGATCCAACCCGAAAACGCCCCTCGTCGCGCAAAGAAACTCATGGTAACTCGTAGATTTTTAGTGAAGCCCGAGCGTGCAAAACCCGCGCCGGCATAATTGATCGACCCACCGACGATTTGAGGAACGCCGAAAGTTAATCACACCTGCCGCGGCAGGTGGCTTCGGTTATGATTGGTCCGACTGTCCGGAGATGGATTGTTAGTCGTGGGATAATCATGACGCTCCGTGTAATTGAATTGGAACGGTCGTCTTGAAACGAGCTTAAGGGGAAAGATTGGAAGATTCCTATCGTGCGATTCTGAAGATGTATTCTGGTTATTTGATTCAGGGAAAAATTATTCGAACGGACCGCGAGAAATGTGCATAGATATTGTGGAAAATTATATATTTTTTTTATTCTACAGATCTTCATTTTTCGCCCTTATCGGCCGAGGGGCCGTCGGAAGGCAGCCTGAAAAACAGCACCCTGTTTCGCCCGTTAAATATTTCAGACGTTCAGATTATTTGCTTACCAACGAAGAAAATATGTGTGACGAACGTGCACCCAGAACAAAAATTTATTTGACGGCCACCGTTTATTTGGTTTAAGTATAATTTTGATTTGATTTAAGTAAATATTTATTTCAATCAAGCAAACAGTTACTTAAGCGAAATAAATATTTATTTAAATCAAATAAATAATTTACGTAAACCAAATAAACGATGTCCGTCAAATAGATAATTTTTCTGGGTGTGATTCAGAAAAATCGTCATACCAATTGACCTCTGTTTTTCTGAGACTGAATTTCATAAAGTTATACCGGTTGCGTTTTGCAACAAACAAACTTCGCTCGGCGAAGTTCACTCAGGGAATAAAATTCTACAAGTGAACAATTTTTTTCCTTACTAAAGAAGCGCATTGAGAGAGACTTGCCAAAGATGAAATTTAATGTCACGCAGATATCTCAGGCTAATTTTTTCCCATGCATCGCGCGATATCGTAATATTTCAAAAAAGTAAAGATTCTTTAAACCAAAAAAAAAATTTAACTTGTTCATCTCGCTTTGGGAAATCATATGGGTCGATTTTGCGAAAGATTAAAATTTCTTCTTTTTTTCCGAACATTTTATTCTACGAGGACGAGGAAATAAGCTTTCGCATTTCGGCAAAGCAGGTGGGACAATTCTTGTTCGGTGCAGCGAGGCGCACGGGATTCTCTCTTCTCACTGTGACTCTGGCTCTGTGTCTTGCGTTTTAATTGTTCTCCGCCGCGGCGTAAATCCTAATTAAGACTGAATTATTTAACTGGCGGAGTCGAGACGGCAGTCGGACCGAGCTGCGCCGCGGCTCGAAGGGCTCCTAGCATTGTAAAATTTCAATATAGCTATATCCCGTGGATGAGCAGGAGGGGGGGGAGGAGGGGGTTGAAAGGGACGAGTATTATAGGTGTATACGTGTATAGGTAGATTTATCTCTCGCTGGGCGACGAGGAGGCGGAGTGCCAAGACGAAGGGCGAACACCAGACATCATCCCGCGTATGTATTATATACCTGGTGCGCCCCGCAGGTAACATGTATCGTTTGCCCAGAAGCAAAAGGGCCTACAAAAAATCGTCGTCCACGTTAAATACCATGGAATGGCGCCCTTTCGATTCTTAGCGCAACACTCCCGCTTAATAGTTTCATACGCGACGGAACGATGATAAACATTAAAGAGACGCTAATGAATGTCGACTCGATGCACAAGTGACCGAGGGATTTGTCCGTACGAATGTGAAAGTACATCGAGCTAACGAATAAAATTTTTTAAATCTGCAAAATGTTTCTTTTTTTTTCAACAGTTGCCTCATTATACTTCACCGGTGCCAAAGGATACGATTTGTCGAACGAAAATTGAATCTATGAGTTCAAGCGAATTACGTTCGATTACGAAAAAATGCTAACTTTTTCGCACTAAATTGTATCCCTGTACGAGAGAATTATGTTCTGGTGATTATTGAAAAAAACGGATTTGATTAGATGTTTTTCCAACAGTCGCCACTTCGTATTTCGCCATCGCAAAAAAAAAATTCGATACGATTTGTCGAATGAAAATTGAATCTATGAGGTCGAACGAATTCCACGTTTGTCGCCCTAAATTGTATCTTCGTACCGGAAATTATGTTCCGATGATAATTGAAGAAATGAATTTAATTAGGTTTCCTTTTTATTCGTAGATTTTTTGTTCTCGGTGTAAAACGATCTGACGCCGTTACATAGGAATCCGAGTTTGAACCGAAAGCATGATCCCGACGCTTTTGCTCGTCTCTATCAGGCTCGGCGAGGGATGACACTGCGCTATCGACGATTCGAAACTCAGCCACGGGTTTTCCATGTCCGGACTGTAGACCCTCGTCGAAAGAAGATCCTCCGGACCCCTCCGCCGCTACCCCGAAGCCGCTCGTCGTTGTACAGGAGACAGAGATTAAACCCCGTTGTCGTAGCTGCGCCAACGAGCACTTCCTCTTCGACCCCAACCGGGCGCGATGTCGAGTGTTATATCGTAGGATAGATAAACCGTCCTGCAGATTCGACCCAACTGAACTCATCAACGGGGTCTCCGCGTCCAGTGTTCTGTAGGAAACTCCCACCCCCCCCCCCCCCCCCCCACCTCCAAATAAATATATAACACGCACCAGCCGATGTGACGAACTAACGATTAAAGAGATCCAAACAAGTACATCAAAATTTACGGTAAAAGTAATGAATATGGTTCGACCCGATTAAAACTTGAATCAAAGATGCATGGATGTAAGCATTTTCATAATTGTTGCCCTACTAGGTAAGAGCTTCGTAATAAACCAAACGTTCATACTTTACTGCCCAATGTTCCCGATTCTATAGAAACATTACGGGGTTTTTTTTTAACTGTAATTTCTTATTGACGAACTGATTAATAAAACAGTAGATTGATAACTATAATGCATATTTTTTTTTCTCATAACCCGTTAGGGTAAAAGTTGTGAATATGGCCCAGCCCATTAGCACGTAAATCGGTGATGCATGGAGCGGACTATTTTCATCATTTTAACAAAAATAAATTTTTTAAATGTTCATACTTTTTTACTGCCCAATATTCTCAATTCTGTAAAACCATTATCGACATTTTTACTATAATTTCTTATCGACGAATTGATTAATAAAATAATAGATTGATAATGAAACTGCAATCTTTTTTTTTCTTCTAATTGGTCAGTCTCGTCACTTAATTATTTTTTGGCTGCCAGAAGTCGCGAGAGTTTCGTTTCGTGTTTCGGTAATTTTTCAGCCCGGTCAATTCAGTGTCACATGACAAAAAAAAATAAACAACCAATATCAAATTCCTCGAAAATTTTCACGAGCGACTCCTCGCACGAAAGGCCGAATAGCCGAACTCTGCAATGCAGGAGAAGTCGATAATCGAAATTGCGCCACGTCCTCAACTCGTACGCGCCAAAGTCTTTGTCGGCTTGGCGAACACGCGCTCTCGAGTGTTGCGCCAACGTCGTGCTCGTAACTTCTTCGTTCTCTCGTCGGAAACTCCGATGCGCCGGAGCAGGCGTTTAACACAACTGCACGGCCACGGCAGGCTCACACACGAAGCGCAACGACCTCACTAATTGCCACATCGGTCACGCAATTTTTCATTTATTTTCCTCTCCCTCCATTCGGTCCATTCCAACTCTGTCCTGCAGCTTCGCTTTCACCGCTCTTTCCTCTCATACCGATAATCTCTCGCGTCCTCAAGCACGAAGAAACTTTCGCCTTCTTCCTATGAATTTCAAAAAACACGCGGAATATGCAATTATTATTATTATTATTATTATTATTATTATTATTATTATTATTATTATTATTATTATTATTATTATTATTATTATTATTATTATTATTATTATATTATTATTATTATTACTGATTATTCTCACGAATTTCAATAAACGCTCGGAACATACAATTATTATTTTTACAACGATTTCCAGTAATATGTAATTACAGCGAACGTGCGGTGCGCGACTGTGTAAGCGCGTGTAGTTAATTCTAATCGATAGTTCTAACGCACAGGCTCGCGGGTCGCCGCGGGTCTGATATCGTAAACAGGCCCGGCTTCTACCGATACACCGCCGAGATTCTATTCCTCGCAATACAACCTGCCTCGCAGAAATCTCGACGATATTTTCCCCGGTAGCTGCGGCGCGCGTTCACCAAGCCAGCACAGCGTGGCTTTTCTATTCCTTCTCTCTATTCTCCCCGCATTAGAGCAGTAGCTTGGCGGATGGCAGGGGGGGGAAGGGGTGAAAGGAGCAAATATATAAACTTGTATATCAGCCGAGAGAGAGTTTCGAGGCTCGTGACTTCAGCGTGTCGGGCCGTCTGTACGCCGAAACGATCGCGGCTACGTCGGGCGTTGTAGCTTTTCGGGGGTCGTTTCGCCGTAACCGGGTGGAAAAAAATAAGGGATGGAAAGAACGAGCAAGGGGGGGGAGAGAAACACGGCAACGGGAAATGATATCCTCGCTGGTTCGGCGGAGGAGCAGCAGCGCGTGCTGGCCGGAGAGCAAAAGCCACGAGGGGGGCCGAGGGGGGACGGGAGGGGGGCAGGTTAGTAACGATGCGAAATCCACCCCCTGGTACAAGTAACGGAATTAAATTAAATTCAAATATAATCAAATAAAATTTAAATTTCAAATCCTCCTTCGGCTGTAGCGCATCGCCGGTAAGCCCAAGGGTTGAAAGGGACGGGCATGCTCTTCCCTCGGATATACTATGCATCCAGTAGATTTAGAGTCCTCCCTCTCCGTTCCGTGCCCCCCCCCCCTCTCGCTCGCTCTCGCTCGGGCCGACGCATCCCTTCGCGCGAGCTATCGTGCCGCTGGTATCCTCCCCCTGGATTCGCCGAGCCGAGATTTAACGGGTCAAACTCGAGCGTCATCGGATCTTTGGCGCAGTATCGCCGAGTCAAAGCGAGAGAGGGTGGCCTCTGATTGAGACACTGTTTTGTTTGTTCGAAACGACGACGGTAACCGGAACGAGATCGGCGGGGACGGCGGGCGAGAGAGGGTAGATAATAAAAATACCGCGGGGTTGGGAACGAGAGAGCGGCCGGAGAGATGAGAAGGGACGGGCGGGGGCAAATCGAGCCACTGATCGGGGCGAGAGCCGGAGGGAGGGGGAGCTTCAATTTTTTTTCCTTCGTGTTTTTCATTTTTTTTTTTTTTGCTGAGTGAGATGAAAAAGAGTAAAATATATGAAGAGGAATATCGCGGAGGACGAGCGGGTTCGAGGCAGATAGCGCCGTTTCGGGCGCTGAGGGTTGGATCGCACTTGGTAAAAGGGGTGTCCCTCCAACTATCGTAGCCCGAGGGGGGTTGCACCGGAGGGTGTCATTCTGTGTCAACCGCAGCGCCCTCTGACGATGACACCGCGGAACGCGGAACGGGGGGGATGGAAACTGCCGCGGCTCTCAGGTTCCCGATGCTCGTGGCGGTATTGCTCCCAAAGCCCAGGCAACCGAGCTATTTGCTTCGGCTCGCCGCAACCTTATGTCTCGAACGTTCAGCGCTGCGCCCCTCGAACGCTTCGATAACGGGGCGAAGCTGTTTTTTTCATGTTTTTATAAAAGTAAAAAAATAATCATAAATAAGTCACCGCTTAGCCCTCGGATGATGCACCGAGAAAAACTTACATAGTAAATAGTTCCCAGGGCGGACGTCTACATTTTACAGTTTAGGACAATAAGCAAAAATTATAGTTGTAACT
This sequence comes from Ichneumoninae sp. B BG-2022a, assembly GCA_030522725.1. Classification (NCBI taxonomy): domain Eukaryota; kingdom Metazoa; phylum Arthropoda; class Insecta; order Hymenoptera; family Ichneumonidae; species Ichneumoninae sp. B BG-2022a. The sequence goes on from JAPYZD010003792.1 coordinate 18,536, forward strand.
ATAATTATAGTTTAATCAATTGAGTAGAGGTGAGCGGGGCAAAATGGGGCAATGGGGCAAAACGGGGTTTTTGGGCAAAACTAAATTTTCCAATCATTTTTGGATCGGACAAGGTGGCAAAACTGGGCAGGGGCAGAAAAGCCTGATGTATCCAATAGGGCGAATTCGGGCATCCAAAAATTATTGGAAAATGACGTTTTGCCCAAAAACCCCATTTTGCCCCGCTCTACCCTATATACTATCAGAAAATATCTATATAGACGTCCCGCCTGGGAACTATTCGTTATAGTAGGAAATACCACTGTTTTTCTCATTGTGAAGTATCCGGATCCCGCATCTCGTGGGGTTCGGTCCAATCCCACAACGATACGCCTCTCGGACGTCTTATGGTAGACGAAATACATTTTAAAAAAATTTTTAATTATAAAAAATGCATTATTTTTCCGATCCAACCGAAGAATTACGGGATTGCAGAACTCGAGACGGGTCAATGAATTTTCTCAAGAGAACCACGGCATTCGTTTTATTAGGACCGAGCGCTCTCGAGCGCTGATTCGTTAGACAAATTTCCGCACCGGATCGAAATTTAAGGAGATCAACTTTTTAAAATTTAAACGAATATCAGTATAAATGCTCCAGTCAATGGAAATCTTTCCAATTTCCACATCGGATCAAAATGTAAGGCGACCAAACTTAAACACTTTTTTCATCCCAACCCAATAACGCATTCGGACGCGTCCGCTCGAGGAATGATGAATCCAGTGTTTTTTCTGTTGCTGATTTATTTCTTTTTTTGCAGAGTATCCGCGCTTTTTCCACGTGGAATATACAATACGTGGAAGCATAAAACTGGCCGAAGATGCGCCGGCTAGCGCAAGAATGAAGATTGGTTACCGGGGAGGTCCGGTGTGTGTATGGAGTGCGGTATGAAGCAATTTATGTTCTCCGCGGCTAGTAGTAGGTATACCATACACAACCGACGACCACACACGTAGTCACGAGAGCAGACCGTGCGGATGGGGGGGCATTATAAACGCGAAACGGCCGGGTTCGAATTCATTTTCAATGATTTTATCGCGCTCACGGCGGCGGTGGCGGCGAATACGTTATTATTTCGCATTGACGACGGAGTGATTGCGGCCCGGCGAATGAAACTAACGGAGGGTACGTATAAACCCAACGCGTATATATAACGTACACGCAAGTAGTTGTCTCGCGGTGGAGATCGTAAAGAGCGCGACGAGAAAGACGAGAGGATCAGCGGCAGCAACAGCGGCAGCCATACGTTATAATACAGTTCCGAGCTCGCGGGTTCTCTAGCAAAAAACCATCGCTGAGAGCGCATAGCCAGGGTCGAAATAATAAAATCCGGTCGAACGAGCTCTCTCGAGTCTCTCACGTCGCTCATCGGCCTGAAAGTTCCGCGCGAAAGCAGCGAATGGGACGCGTGTGTCGAATTTGAAATTTTTTTTTTATATGTTACATATAGATAGTATATTTAAAGAAAAAAAAATTGATGTTAAAACTTTTTTTTATGTAATAAATCGATGCGATGCTAGTTTGTCAATTTAATTTATCTTATTGATCG
>JAPYZD010003793.1:0-12371 GCA_030522725.1 Ichneumoninae sp. B BG-2022a
GTTATACTGATATCATTTAGTTTTCAGACAGTAACAGATTTTGCGATGACGAATGTATAAGGCACTTCTTTTCGCTTACGCTCGGTCGTGCCTAAAAAGAAAAAAAAATGCCTTCGTCCATGTGTTTCCTTAAGGTAGTCCGATCGGTACAGTCCCGCCAAACGTGACTTTCAGGAAAAAATGCAAACATTTCTCAACGTGATAAAAATCTGAAAAAAATCAACCATATGGGAGGTGTTGCAAATACTATTTTTATGTAATAATAATTCCAAACGTTGTTGACAAATTAACGATAAAAATAATTGTTCAACAAATTACCCGGGAACTTAACTATTTTTTTCCATAAAAATGATTCGTTTACTTTTCTGAATACGTATGAATTTTTAGTAATCTTTGAAAATCCCGTTTTCTATGTTCAAGCTGTGAAAAAAGGCAATTTTCAAAGATTACAAAAATTCTGAAAAAATTCATACGTATTCAACAAAATAAACGAATTATTTTTATGAAGGAAAATAGCTAAGTTGCCGGGTAACTTGTTGAATAATGATTTTTATCTTTAATTTGTTGATAACAAATTAGAATTATAATTTCACAAAAACAATCTTTGCAGCACCTCCCATATACATGATTTTTTCGGTTTTTTATCCCATCGAGAAGTGTTCGAAATTTTCTCTGAAACTCACGTGAGGCGAGATGTACCGCTCAGACTACCTTAATCGAAAGACGTGCCCGTGCAAAGCGTGAAATCCGGCGCCAAGAGCAGCATTAGAATCGTGGGAGAAGCGTTCTGACCAATCAATCGAGGAGCATTTTTTATACAATTTTTATTTTATTTTATTTTTTCGCCAAATAATAAAAATGGAACGCACATTTCGTCTGCGATCGTTGGAAACACGCTGTTAAAAAAAAACAAAATTGGTTTCGCATGGTCCGAGGTGCGTAGGGCAGACCGGAGTAAAATGGCACAAAGGGGCAAAACGGGACATTGAGGGCAAAACCCAATTTTCCAATAATTTTTCGATGCCCCATTTCGTCCCAACGACACAAACCCGTTTAGCCTCACGTACCATGATCGCCACCATTCCAAAGTTATTGGAGTCTTGCGTTTGGTCTCATTATCCCGTTTTGCCCTGGTGTGCCATTTTGGGCCGCTCTCCCCTAGTGTTGGGTCAGGTCCGAAGCATGGGCGCCGGCATGTTCATAACTGTGCGCGTGAATTCACTAATGCAATCTTCGCAACTCGATACCCCTTCGGAATAGTTTTGTTTCTCTTTCGCTTTCGTCGACGATAAAGCAATCGGGAGCAGGCGAGTGAATGAATCGTGAATGAGATATGAAGTGAAACCTTTCGACAACTCCCCGTTGCTGAGATCCGATCTCAACGTGTATATACGTCGGATCGGTGATTACAACTCGGTGCTCCCATTTTAATCTACCGTGCAAGTGCTCCAGCAGAAATTTGGAGCACCCGCTCGGGTCCCTGCCCTGAATTATGCCGAGCCATTAGCTGGCTTGTCTAAAAATAATGTTTAATAAAAAAATTTGATTATTTGTTATTATTTAACGTCGCACCAATTGCTATGGTCATTAGCGACGGAAATAATTTTGTTCCTTTAGTGGAAACCGTACAACTTTGGGGGTCCCTGTCCTGAATTGTGCCGAGCTATTAGCTGGATTGTCTCAAAATAATTTTTCATCAAAAAATTTGATTATTTCTTATTATTATTGTTCTTTTTATTATTTAATAATTATTTAATTTTCTTGTGATTGTTCTATAAAAAGAATGAAAAATAAACGATTACTTAAAAATCTGAAAAAATGCATACGTATTCAGAAAAATAAATGAATCATTTTCATAAAAAAAAGTTTTCTTGCCGGGTAATTTGTTAACCAACGAATTTTTTGATGAATTTGTTAATAACATTTTGCAATTATTATTATGCAAAATTAATCTTCTCAGTAAGTTTAGTATACATGATTTTTTTCAGATTTTTACATCATCAAGAAGGACTTGCAATTTTATCTTATTGTTGTCGAACTTATGCGAAGTCAGCGCGCAGCGAGACTCCCTCCTTAAGAGCATGTGAAACGCTATCGAGTGCGAGAGAGATAGCATCAGTCGCGCTCTCGGCGGAGCGAGAGAGACACGCTGAGAACGCGTTTCACATGCTCTAAAGGACTCGGACGAGAAGCGTCAGTGACGGATAGGGGTACTCGATTTTAGAGATATATGCTCGTTAGATGGAATGATTTTCGGTATTTTAATGTTCGTGCAGCCTGCGTTCGAAGCGAGTTAGTGCGGTATTTTTTCGAGATTTTTTATCGAGGGTACACGCCAAAAAAAATTGGTTGGATTAACCAAAAGTCGCAGTGACATACGTTCAAAGCTGTTATTTCATTTCATTTTATGTATTATTAATTAACTAATTAGGTACAAACTATTTTAGATACATTGCATTTTTTGGCCGCAGAAGCTTTAAAGCTCCTACGCGGATATCACCCGTATGTTTTTTACATATCTTAGTTCTTCAGGTACAAATATCGCAGGGTTTATGGAGTGATACTCCATACATATACTTAATACATAAATAACGATCCATATATCATTCAATCTACGCTTTGATGCATTCCATCCATTAATTTTCCCGAATGTATTCACAAAATTTCACAAAAGAAATTCCACAATACTTTCTTCCGCAGCTCCTCGTATTCATTAATTTGCTGTTTTTAGGCTGCATGTATTTGTTACAAATAAAGCATTGTTTTGTCGAACGATTATTTGCTTGAATTTATTCAAAAAATTTCGTTTGAAACAAACATTTTTGTTGTATCAACCAAATACAACTTTGATTGTATGTCACCGCGTATTAGCTTAATACTACCATTTCTTTTTCTCAGTGTAAATGTGGGGAAGACGGGTTGGTGCATACATCATTGACTGCTAATCTGGGTGGGCCATATTCGCCACTTTTTGCTTATGAAGCGGTTATGTTGGCTCGCGCGCTTGCAATATCTGTGTGATTATTTGTGAGTTCTGTGAGTGTCGCTATGAGTGTGCAATCGACATGAAGTTTAATATCATGTAGATGATGGGGGTAAAAGTGGGTCAAAGTGTCTAGCAATGAAACTTTTTTTAAATGTAAAAAAAAATAGCAGCTGTTAAACGGGTATTGTAAAAATCGAAATGTTTTACTGATTCATTCTACTTTTGCCCCTTTGCGAATGGAATTCCAGTTTGTCGGCAATTTGTAAATGCTGGAACAGGGGGAATCGATGAATGATAAAATCCGTTAAGTCCCTCTTCACTCCGGAAGTCGCTTAGATTTCCGACTGTTCCGTCTCTTGTATTAAAGATTATTCAGGAGCAATAGCGGGACGAAAGAATTAATGTGCCGGGTCTCGCGTCCTTCACTTTCTCCACCTCCTCGTTCCCACTGTAGTACGTAGGTACACGCAGTGCCTACTGTTAAGGCCGCAGCCTCATGCATATTGCAGCGGACAGCCCTACGGGTTCTGGCATAATCGATTTTATCCTCCAGCCTCGGCGAGTACGTGCGAGAAAGTAGAAAAAAAAGAATTAACGAAAAAAGATAACCACAGCGTCCGGCCCCTCTATCAACAGCGTAGAAATCCGTCATATTTTACCAAGCTGGTGGAGAGTCGTGAATATTATTTTTTATTCGAAAGATTTATTTCTCGAGTCTATTTTTTTTTTTTTTGGATATGACAAGACCTTCTATACACTTTTATACACTTTGAAATTTAATGATCAGTAATGGAAGCTTTTTTACATGAACTGAAATTTCAAACACATGTGCGTTGCAATTTTACAGTACAATTAGTATTTTTCATAACATTTTTTGTATATTTTAAGTAAAAGATTTGTAATTTTTATATCTGGTACTTTTGTTTTACAAGCGGAGTATATTAATGTATATTAATGTATATTAATATACATTAATGTAAGTAATGTTAGCATTAAGTTGCAGTACATTAAATTTACACTGTAAAAAAAATTGTAAATTTAATGTACTGGCACTTGAAATTTGCAAACATTACTCATATGAATTAAACATTAGCGTACTTTGCTTGCAAAATAAAAATACCAGATATTAAAATAACAAATCTTTTGTTTGAAATTTATAAAAATGTTCGTGAAAAATATAAATTTTACTGTAAAATTGCAACGCACATGTGTTTCAAATTTCAGAAACGGTTTATGGAAAGAAGCTTCCAATACTGTTCATTAATTTGCAAACAATTTTTTTTTGACAGTGTACATTTTATTTTTACAGAGTAATTAAATACTTATCATGGATTATTTAAAGATCGAAACGAGGGACAATGTTGTCACACACCGGACATCTAAAAAATAACATTTATTATCTTAGTTACGAAGCAAAGTTTCAATGACAAAATCTTGGCATATTTTATCTATCAACAGTCACGTTTTTTTACGACCGATATTGGCTAAAACCGTCGCCATGACGAGAGCTTTTGCGCCACGCTGATAAAAAAAGCGATTGTAACCAACCAAAGATTCGCGTAGGGACGTTTCAAGTAAATATCCCGTTGTTCGAACAAAATATTTTAATACCTCGAAAACATATTGGTAAAATAATTTAAAAAAAAGGTTGAACCAATCAAACTTTCAGCTTCACGAACAAAATATTAATTTGAACGTTCCTGCCTGAATCTGTACTTCATTCAACCGTGTTTTATTTTACCAGCGCACGATATAAATTTCAGATTTCGTTTGGTGAACGAGCGAAATACGAACGGGGATTGGCGTAGTAATTTCAATATTGAGTGCAGAAAGGTCGTCACGTAGCGCTGTTGCGTCAATGACAACAAAAAAAAGCAATCCTCCGAATGGAGTGGATCGATTTGGTCCTCAAGCTTTTGCGATCCGTCGCTATTTCGATACCACTCAATACCGCGAGTCGCTTCCGACGGCTGAAACGCCCGCGCGCAGCCGTCTCGGGGTTTGTTTGCAAGAAACTCGAGTACAACAGTTACAGAGCCAATAATAACGAGAAAACCGAGAACCGTGCTCCATAGAAATTCAAAACAATTTTCCTCTTATCGCACGGGCTCGGTTGGCGGGGTGCTTTTGCCGGCGTTCGACGCGCCGTACGGCCTCCAGACTCGAGACGGTGCCAGGAACTTGTGCATAGGCTCGGTGCGGCGAGATGGCGAGAGAGTTGTACATGCATTGCTCCTATAATAGGTAATGGGTAGCCGCGCCTCCGTTCTCCGAGAAGCGGCGAGACCGTTCTCGGCTATTCTCGACTGTACCATTATGCCCCACGGTCTCGCTCCCTCAATCCCAATTGTCCGCTATCTACGAACGTGTGCGCCTCCATTCGCGGACGAACTTAGATGATTTTCTGACTCTCGTTAACACCCGCGCTCAGATATCGGGATCGGGGGAGCTTCGTCTTCTTGTTCTATCCGCCTTCTCCTCCTCCTTCTCCTCCTCCAGGTATCTTCCTCCGGTCGTCTCGCGTGGGATTCACTTACTGAAACTTTCTTCGACGGGAGCTTTGTGCCCCTTCTGTATATCGAATTGCATTACGCGGGGTGACGAACTAACTTGGATATCTCAACACTGTGCACCTGTCGAAGGGATTGATGAAAATTATTGAAATTACTTTTAAAGCCATTGCAATTTTGATCGAGGTGTTCAATCGAGAATCTTAGAAGCATATGGGCGAGGGCGAAGGAGGGTGAAACGGGTCGCGCGGTTGAGTGGACGTTGCCATTATTTTTCATCTAACAACAAACTGGTCTCAGTAGAGGCTAAGTTTTTTTTTCTTTGCCGGGCACACATAGGGTAAAAGTGGTGAATCTGGCCCGCTTCGATTAACATGTAAATCAATTATATATGGACCGGGCCATATTCCCCACTTTTACCCTATTGTAATGGGCATTTGCAAAGGATTTTTTTTTTTTTGTAAATGGCAATGCTTGGTAGGGAAAGTGCATTTAGCCCGATGCATTCAGTTCGAAATTCAATCATAACGCGTACAGAATTGGTTTATATAATTACTGCGATGAACAGTCTAAGTCTGTCATTGCTCTGCTCTTTCGCCGATTGTACACTGAAAAAAAATTACATATCAAAGCAACAATACTGACTTTTTACTATGACAATTTTTGGTAAAAAATGTTTACCATCTACATTTTATGATTATGACAAAGGCAAAAAATAGAGGTTGCAATCATAATAATAGTTTAACCAATTGAATATATAGCGTCAGAAACTGTCTACATAGACGAACGCTGGATACTGTTCGTTATAGTAAGAAATACTATCCTTTTTCTCTGCGTACCCCCACTGGCGCAGATCACGGCCGATCTCGCTGGGCGATTCGGGCCGGCAGCAGGGCTGGACTATAATGGTAAATCGAAACAACCCTACCTGGATACAGTTACATGTTGACCTATTTTCTTGACCTCTCATTACCTCGTAACGAAGCTACAAACTTGGTCCAGACTACGCAGCAAACGATGCTTATAGTCTCGAGATATTTAACCGAACCTATAGTTTATTTTTAAAGACCCGTTGTACCAATTTATCTTAGCGAGCATGGAGGCCAGGGTGAATAAACGTTACCATTATTTTTTATCAAACAAAAACTGGTCTCAGTACGGTGCATTTTTTTTACCGGGTACACATTACATTTTGGCAATGGGTATTTACAAAGGAATTATTAATTTTTTTTTTGCAAGTGGCAATGCTTGGTACTGAAAAGTGGATGTCGCACTGAGAAAAAAAATTCTTTGAGTCAACAAAATGTGTGCTTACGGATGGCAAAATAATTTTTTTTGTTGATCGAAAGAAATAATGGTCGCAGTAAGTAAAAAAAACATTTGAATCAGATGTTTCTTTACTTTTTACTTTACTTTTACTTTACTTTACTTTATGGTCTGTCAGTTCGATCAACCAGGTATTCCTTTCGATCAACCAAACATTTGTTTCGCCACTCGTAAGCGCATATTTTGTTGACGGAATTGATTTTTTTCTCTGTGCGCCCGATTCACAAATTTAATTATAACGTGTACAGAAATTGGTTTATAATCGTCGTCGAGGGACATTGGAACTGCAAAGAAAGGTGTGAGTCTGGCATTGCCGCGCTTATCACATTCTTCGTTATATTTTCTATTTTATTACCTATAATTCTCTAATTATGCTACTGTTGCCATGAAAGTTATGGTCCATGATATTTTCGATGCACGGTGTTCTTAGGGGTCTCAGACCTCAGAACACGAAATAAACGAACGAATCTATATATCTACACAGTAAAAATTCGATTCGTAAATTTAACAAACCTTTTTTTTGCCCACAAACGCCCACAAATATATTGTTGTTAATTTCACAAAAAAATATCCGTACAATTGACAGAGATTTTTGTAAAATCGACAAGATTTGTTTGTAAAATGAACACGAAAAGAATTGTGGATGTTTGCGAACAAGAGACATTGGTACCTATTTTACTGTGTATCTCCCCGATTATATCCGCATCGTCGCAGACCTCGGCTGAATTGTAATGGTAAATCTAAACAACTCTACTTGGCTACCGTTACATGTTGACATATTTTCCCGACCTCTCATTTTCCCGCATCAAAACTATAAACCAATGTTCCACACTGCGCAGAAAGCGACGCTTATAGTCTCGAGATGTTTGACATAACCCACAGTGTATTTTTAAAGACCCGCTGCTACAATTTTTCTTCCAACGAGAGCGGATTCGCCCTCGGGATAAATCCCACCTACGGCCCGGGGCGCGTGTACCGATGACTTTTTTCCCCTTTAAGACGAATAAAGAAGAAACCCCTTACCCAAGGGTAAAAAAATTACAGCTCCCGTACGAGTGTGTTATTGATACATCAGCTTGTATCGATAAGGTATAAAACCGGAGCAGCGGATCCCAAGGGATAAATAAAGTCTCGGAGGTCGATTAAACGGCGGAGGGAGGAGGACATATGGGACGGGGGAGGTGGCGGTCCAACCCCGCCGCGCCATATCCGCGGGCTCCAACGGAAGCGGTACGTTATACACGACCGGCACTTCCCTTCGGAAAAGTCGAAGGGTTCCTTGTCGCCCCGACGACGATGCACTCGCGGCGATGCTCGATTCCCCCGGTCGTCGCAAATCGTGGAAAGCCGGCGAGCGCACAAAACCGCCCCCCCCCCCCCCTTCCAACCAGCCCGCCAAACGCGAGCAAAGCAGCGACAGAAGTTAAAGCCTCGACACACGGAATCGATAAATCGAAGTCTCGCCACCGACGAATCGGGCTGAACTTGAATTTATGGCATTAATTATCGGACGCTCGGCCGCACTTTCGATCACCGCGCTTTCACGAGCGGTGCGTTTGTTGCGATACCGATCGCGATTCCTGCGCGATTCCCGTCGGAAGATGTGTGCAACTTCTTTTTTTTTACCCCCCCGTCCCAGCTGCCTCGCATCGATTTTTATTTATTTTTCCTCGAACAATGCTGTCTCCGTCAATTCGCTTTCACTCTGCTCTTATTTACCGATGTTTTATTTCTTTCTTTTTTTTCTTATTTTTATCGCTGCCTCTCCGAGTCCTCGGATTCTACTCCGTCCGCAGGCCCGAAAGTCACTTCCGTTCTGCCGCTATTCCCTGTCAATGTGGTGGAAAAAAAAATTTGATAGAATCGTCGCAGACGATGTGTCCCGCCTCGCGACGCTTCGGATATTCACCCTGCAGCTACACGCAACCCTCCTGAGGGAGTTTTATTGGATTTGCGGCTACCGCGAAGAACGTACGTCCCTCGAACCATCCTTTATTCCTTACTTCCTCGAGTAAACATACTTTCCGGCGAACGTACACATGTTAGGTGTCGTATATATATGTATATAGGGAAGAGCGGGGCAAAATGGGGAAACGGGGCAAAACTAAATTTTCCAATCATTTTTGGATCGGACAAGGTGCACAGACAAAAAAATATCATTGATTCAAGTAAAATTTGCTTGCGGGCTGCCAATGAACAAAAAATGTTGTTTCAATTCTACCTTCAATTCGTTTAATTTTATACCGGATTGAAACGATAACATATCAACTTGCCAGTTTTGCCGTCATCGTGTCAATATCGTATGGAATTGTAAGAATTACAAATGGAATTGAAACAAACATTTTTTTCATTGGCAGCCCGTAAACGAATTTTTTTCAGTGTGGCAACACTGGGCAGAAAAGCCTGACGTATCCGATAGGGCGAGTTCGGCATCCAAAAATTATTAGAAATTGACGTTTTGCCCAAAACCCCCGTTTTGCCCCGTTGCCCCATTTTGCCCCGCTCTCCCCTATATGTCTCCATCCCCGTCTGCCCCTACAGTCGACTTCGCTGTCTACTTCGTCCGCTGAGCCCTTTCCGTTTTTTTGTCCTCGAAGAAAAAAACCAAAAAAAAAATCGTGCATCTAAAAATCTGCTGACTGTGTCGCTCTTCGTCTTCGCGGTGCTCGGAGCGCCGCGAGAAAAATCTCGGGATTTTTTTTCCTCGGTGAGGAAAGCAGATAAAAAGATTTTCCACGGTACCTGCGCGGTTGATTCTGCGAGCCGTGATTGACGCTCCGATATCGATGCGATCGACGATAGATCGGTCGCGAACGAGCCCGGCAGGATTATCGGCTGGTCCGCAATGAGCGGGGCGCGAGAAACGCGCATAACAGTTGCGCCTCGGATTATTTAAGGTAGCTATGTCGCTTCCCGCTCATCTCGCATAAGTTATCGAAAAGAAAGTGAATATTGCAAGTACTTCTCGATGGTATAAAAATCTGAAAACATTCATGCATATTAAAGGCACTGAAAATATTCATAATGCATAATAATAATTCCAAAATGTTATTAACAAATTTATGAAGAAATTAATTGTTTAACAAATTACCCGGCAAAATAACTTTTTTTTTAATTGAAAATGATTCATTTATTTTTCTGAATACCTATGAATTTTTTCAGATTTTTCAATTATTTTTGATTTTTGTGTTTTTTCAGACATTTTTTCCACATAAAAAAATTAAAAATCAAAGCTACTTGAAAAATCGGAAAAAATTCATACGTATTCAGAAAAATAAACGAATCATTTTCATAGAAAAAAAAAGTTATTTTGCCGGGAAATTTGTTAAACAATTAATTTTTTGATTAATTTGTTAATAACATTTTGGAATCATTATTGTGCAAAATGAATATTTTCAGCATCTTTAATCTGCACGAATTTTTTCAAATTTTTACATCATCGAGAAGTACTTGCAATACTCGCTTACTTTTCTCGAACTTATGCGAGATGAGCGGGAAGCGACATAGCCACCTTAATTCGGTCGAAGAATGTCGACGGAACTCCGAATGACGATGTCCTGCCGTTGCGCTCCGCGCTCTGGAAGCAGACGGAGAGGGCAGGAGTGAGCACAGGGCGGTGTTCGATAAGTGATTTTAAATTGGCAAGAAGCGGCGAGCGGAGTGCCGTTAGCACGGGCAACCCCTCCTCCGAAGCTTTCCTCATTTTTTTTTTTTACTTTTTTTTATATTCCTCAACTACCTCTTCTTCTTCGCTGGCGAACGCTATCCCTCCTTCCCTTTGTCGATCGCACAGTGTGCACACCCGCGCGGGTTTATAGCCGCGGAACGCGGGCATAAAGCCGATGCCGTACAATCATTTAAATTGCGTTATTTACGAGCAATGCCACGCGAGGAGCGCCGGGGCCGGCGACCCGATGAGCGAAGAAATTCTCGTTCGCCTATAATGCATCCTTAGCTAGCCTCTCCCTCCGACTGTTTATTAATCGCTCTGCGGCGTGTGTATTCAGGACACGCGGTACTCATTACACCCGGTGACGCGATTGCGCGCGGGCGAAACTCGGACGGAGGCTCGGATCTTCATCTTGAGTAATTTTCTTTTATTTTTTTACTTTGCATCTACGACAGAGTACCCTGTCGCAGCTAGGAATTCCAGGGACACTGTTATGTGTACATAATTTATGCACGACCTCGAACGAGCTCGTCGATAAATCTGCCAGTGCCATTGATCCGAATCGGCCAATAATCCCCAGTGGAATTCTTGAGCAATTCTATAAACGTTCACCCGCAACTGGTACTTTCAGGACCTCATTATCCTCTCGAGCGTCCAGTGGGCGAATAAGTTCTGCCGGCGTTGCAACTAATTTTGTTGGACTGGCGGTAATCGCGACATTTTACCGTACTCGAGGATACGAGTTTAATTCCGGGGAAGATTCCTCATTGGATGCGTGGCAATTTTAGTAGGGCCTGCCGCATCGATCCTATGACTGGTCGGTCGGACTTTGCGGAGTGTTCAGGACCTGATTAGCCTTCGGAGCGCTCAGCACTCAAAAAATTTCTACCGCGGTCGCAAGACATTTTTTCGTAAACGCGGTACACGCACAATTTTATTGTAATCAATGACAAATTTAATTCCGGTAAAAATTCGTCATCGGATGCGCGACAATTGTTACAAGTTCCGCCGCATCGATCCTGCGACTGGTCGTGCGGACTTTGCGGAGAGTTCGATGACTCGTTCCCGAGGAGTCTCTCGATTCACGTGCATCATCGGCCGCGCTGGCTCGAGACGCAAGCGTCCCCGCGACAGAATTCTCCGGGCGTATTTCCAAGTCTTTGAGGACACTCGTTATTGACCCGGCAGAATAATCTGGGAGCGATCGCGTTGCTCGGCGTGTATACCTGCGGCTCCGTTTCCACATACCTGAATGAACATGCCTGGAAATTCCTACGGTTATGCATTGGATGTGTATCTAACAAAAAATCTGCATTGATTCGCTAACGAGGTATCGACACGCGACAAACGCGAGTTCCAATCTGCGCGCGCACACACACGCACGCCCGGCAAAGATACAATCGGCTGCATCCATTCTCTTCTCGTTTGGCGACTCAGATATTTCTTTCTTATGCATTTCCCGAGCAGAAATTGGGATCAGGCTGCCTGATACCCTATCAGGCTCTGTTAAGGTAGTACTAGCACAATGACTGACGCCGCCTAAGTCCGAGAGAAAAAAGACAAAGATTACAAACACTTCTCGATGAGTAAAAAATCTGAAAAAATTCTAGCATATAAAAGGTACTGAAAAGATTGTTTGTGCATAATAATAATTTCAGAACGTTCATAACTAATTACTGAAAAAAAAAATTGTGCAACAAATTACCCGACAAGCAAATTTTTTTTTATTACGAAAATGATTTGTTAATTTTTCTGAATACGTATGAATTTTTTCAGAATGTTATCTAATACTTGAAAATTACAATTTTAAACAAATTTTAACATAAAGGAAACGAATAACATTTTGGGATCATTATTATGGACGAACAATCTTATCAGC